>VWYP01022016.1:27071-41459 GCA_013400435.1 Pycnonotus jocosus | reverse complement strand
CTTTTTCCTTTGATGTAAACATACTGTCAAGGTGAAGAATGAGGAAGAAGTGAAAATAAATATGTGTTTATATTATTTTTCTCCTACCACAGGAGAAAGACCTTCTGCCTCTTTGTTAGGTAAGCTTAATGCAAGCCTGGCAGGTTGGGGAGTTGTCACCTATGGTACTCTGCTGCCTTTTGTAGCACCCTGCCTTGGGCAGCTTTTGGCTTCATCTGTGGCCAGAGCTGTCCTTGACAGCAGTGAAGAACACAGAGCAAGGCTATAAGAAACATGGCTGTACATTTCCAGAGCAACTTGCAGGGCTCCTTCAAGCTTTTCTCAGCAGTATTTGCTCTAAGCCAAAACTGAATCTCTAACATCACAAGATGGTTTTCTGGACTACCACAATAAATAAAAAAACTCCACTGCTTCTTTATTTAAAGTAAAGATCACTTAGTCAGTACTAAGATATTTTCTTTTCTGTAAACAGGAACTTCCATTATCTACTGACCACCTGCAATGCTCACATGAGGTTTAAAGGTAAGTTTTATCATCTACTGAGCTGGAATTAAAAATCAGAATTATTTGTTATACTACTAAAATAATTGATGCCAATCACAAGCCTTCACTCCATTTCCAAACTTTAAAATGCAAAGTATACTGACAGAATCTAAATTACCAAACATCCATATTCCAAGTTTGAATGTGACCACTTTCAGATCTGCTGCGCTCTCTGTAAGTGTTGTAAGGAGACATAAATTTTCTGAACAGACCCTTTAACTTATGGGCTATTGCTCTAGATACAGAACCTCACCTCACTCTGTGCTGGTGTACAGATTTGCAAGTTTTATGTGTCACTAAGTGGATGTAAGAGATCACATGTGAAATTGCACAAAACAATTTGACTTCACATTGATTCAATAACTATTCTTCAACTTCTTATATAGGCCAAGCTTATTCCTAAAATTACTCAGATCAGCAAGATCTCATTAGGAAAAGCTAGACTGGCTTTCAAGGTGTTACAGTTTTGTTCTTTCCTTCATAGACTTTTATGGATATTTGGGCCACTGACTTGGTTTAATATATGTAACATTCCCCAAATGAAAACAAAACAAAATAAATTTAATAACATCTAAGTTCATTCCTTAAGAAAAAGATTTTGCATTACAAAATTTAACAGTGTTTTTTAAATAATAAGTTTAGAATGCTTCATCACATAGACAGTAAAAATTTATTAATATTTTCATGACAATTATTCGTGATATATGGTAATGATTCAAAATGTGTTAAAGGAGAAATAAACTTCCTTCAAAAAATTAATCCATTTTCTTCCAGTTCTTGTCATAAGTTTGTTTTTTGTCTGAATTCACTGTTTCTCATTTCTAGATGTGCTCATTTTCTTCCCTTATGCTTTTGCACTAACTTTAACTTTATCAGCTAGGTTAAACAGCACTAAAAGGATTTTTATTTAGAAAGAAATAGAAAATTAGATTAAAAAAATGTAATTCTTCTGATTGCAATTCCCTCTCTCCTGCCACACTCTAAAAGAAATAGAGGTATCTGTACTTTGAGTTAAGTTCCTATGAGGGACTCAATAGAAGTAGAGATCACGTATCAAGAAAAATTCAGAGAAGTAATGCTATCAAATAATTTGTAGCTAAATGCTCTCAGTTTTAGTGCTTATTATTACCAATTTTATGTAGAATGTAAAATTGTTTTAATGAAAATTACTGTAACACTAGGATGCTTAAACAGGATTCCATTGTACTGCTGTTTTTCATGTGAGTAAAAATCATAGGATAACAGAATGGTTTGGGTTTGAAGGGATCTTAAAGATCATCTAGTTCCAACCTCCCTACCATGGGCACAGACAACTTCCACAGACCAGACTGTCCAGAGATCCATCCAGCTTGGCCTTGAACACTTCCAGGAACAGGTCATCCACATCTCCTCTGGGCAATGTGATGTACCAAAATCACAGCCAAGTGCTGCATAATTTGGGGGTTCTCTAGGGGTGGGGAGGGGCAGGGATTCCCCAGGGACTAACGGGGCAGTATGTTGGAACTGGGCATTTTTGGCAACACAGGAGTGCCATATACCCAGTGGATCAGGATTCCCTTTGCTGTAGACATTATTAAAACACAGGAAAAAGATACAATATCTGCTTTTAAAAGCAAAGGGAAAATGAGAAAGTAAAACAAAACACAAGATGATACTGGTTGGTGTAACACTGGTTACACTGAGCATGCCTCCTATGGATGCTATTGTGTTTATTTGTGAGCATCTGGAGGGAGGAAGGTTTGGGGAGAAGAATACAAAACAATTTGTTTTGTAGATGTTCACTGGGGGCTTCTCTCAGGCATGAGTAATGGGAAAAGCAGAAAGGTCATACAACCTCATTATTCATTTTCCGGGTGTAAGTGGCCATTTCAAGGCCCTGTGAGCTACGTGTAGCACTCATACACATAAACCCCTTCTTCTTTCCCAAAGAGATCTGAATAAGCTGTATATAGTCTAACTAAGCTGTAGACAAAAGATATTTATGGAGAGATTCAATTAGATAGCTTTAAATATACACAAAAAAAGTCTTAAGTGAACATGGTTGAACTGTGTGTCCTGAGTTCCAGTTTGATGACTTAAAAAGTAAATAATTTTTTTTGACTCCTACTCTGACTCCTTGAAGCTATTTTTCCCCCCAGTATTCCCCTTAAATTAAACTTTTAAATTTAAACAACTGGCAACAGAGAGGATATTCATAATTTGACTGTACATAGCAAAGTGGTAGTTCTATTGTGAGTTTTTAATGGTGTCAATGTGATTTTTCAAAATCTATCTTACTTTACATATCTATCAACACCCAGGCAAACAGCCTCACAGAACTGTTTCTGGATTGGATGTGTAATCATATCTTACCTCTTTATCACTCACTCTTTTATGATGGTACAGCTGGGAAAAGGATGGAGGGAGTAGAGATGACTATACAGGCAATATACCTTAATTAAAAGTGTGCGTGAGTATGTGAGAGAGATAACATACATTATATACATTCGAGGACATCCTCTCAACCTATAAATCCTTCACTACCTGACTGATTTGGGGCACAGAACTAGCAAAGCAATAGAGCTACAAGGTCATTTGTTTATTTATATGCTTTATGAGTCGCGCGTATGATAAAGTAATTTGCTATTGAAATTTTGATTGGCACGTCCATTTGTAAATGGAGGGAAGGTGCATAAAATTCAAGACAGGTTCTCCTTTTTAGTACATTCCCTTTTTATTTAATTCCTGTGTGTAACCATTTTTATATTCTACAGGCTTTCACCTATCTCATAACACTATATTTAACCATTTTGTGATGAACTAATTTCATTTTCAAAATATGCAAATTATAGGAGCATGCTTTTTAAAATGGTCTTTATCTAATAAAATGAGTCATTTTTCACTTATCAAGTTCAGAAATAAAAGTGCATATAGCTATTCTTGCTCTACTAAATGAGAAGAGGAACAATATTTCTTTTATTGCCTGTCAGCTCTGAATCATTTTAAGTGCACTGTGGGTGGACTGTGCTCCAATACTTTCTTTTCAGCGCAGTACCCAGAAATCAATCAGGGTCTAAAACTCACCCCTTTTATTAGGGTCTAACTGGTGACTCAAAACAGTAATGTGGCTGTAACCTATGATTTTTCTTCTAGCAAAGTAATATTTTGTTCCAATTAGTACCTCAGTTCTACTTTCAGTGGAGCATGTCTCTTTGCTCCTCAGCTGATGCTTGTGAATTTGCTGCTAGCTAAGAATAGTTCGCTGTATTGACTGTGCTCACTGTTAATGCACCAGAATGTGAGGCCACCCAAGAGGATTTACTTTCTCCTCTGTAATCTTGTTTTTTTAAAAGATGGTAAACTGTAGAGATGAATTTTTGCCTTCTGAAATGCAGCATGTTTCTTAAGTGAAAAGAAATAAATTCCAATTTCTAACATACTCTATGCACTCAGTATTCAGAACACAATTTCACTGGAGGGAAATTCAGCTCCAATTTATTTATTAGTAGAGCTTCTTATGAGCTATACTCTAGAAAAAAGTACATCATATGACTCTGAAAAACATACTACAGTTTGTAGTAGTCTACTACTATTGGCACTGGAAGGTGAATAGTATCATGAACTATTCATGAACTAAAAAATCTGGTTAGTAAACTGTGGTGAGATACCTACTTTCTTGTTTCTTCTCTTGTAGACCTGTAATAAGTGAACTTTTTATTTAAAAAAAATGCCATCTGAGTGAAAAGGACAGCAATAGAACCTGTGTAGTACGTGCTGAGTGGTTGGATATTAGAAATTGCTATATGTGTTAATCTAACAAAATGAAAATGGTAATGCTTTGCATCGTTAGTGATGCACTGCCTTTGTCTTACTAGGTCTTTTTTATACCTGTTTCAGAAGAAAAATCTTTGTAGAAGATAATTTTGTAAAATACAAAATTTTTACAAAGAAGGTAATCTTTGGAAAAATACCTCTCATAATGTAAAACAGATATGGGATAAATAACCCATTACTGCTCAGGTTGCAAGATATGGCTGGAGGTCATATGAGTGTATCGTGATTGATTTTACATGGGATATTTTGGTACTGTAGGTGTTGTGGAGCAGTGTGGGTTATGGGAACCATTTTGCCTAAGGTCTCTTAACAAATTTGCCTGGCTTTTGAAACTCAAGAATATTTTAAAACAGCTAGCAAGGTAATATGTGTCCATATTGCCAGGACTTATACCTCTGAAATAAAAGTGTACTATGAAGATAGCCAAACATGTCACCATATCTTGGGCACTGATTGTGAGTCTGGCGATATGGCTAATGCACAGCAATTTTGCCACTCTTAAACTTAGGCATTGTGGTTTAGATTTTCCAGAAGCAGGTCCTTGTACAAGTGCTTCATCCATCATATCTTCAGCCAACAAAAGAACTGTTCAAGTCATGACCTAAAAGCCCTTTCACTTTCAAGTTAGAATATAATTGCTATAATATATTATTCAAGTTAGAATATTACATTACTATAATATAATATTCAAGTTAGAATATAATTATGAAGAACTGTGGAAATGTAAATGAGCAAAATGTTTGAGAGATTTCATTCCTGTTTATAGCTTTTGAGAAGAAAGAATTCAGTTTTCAGTTAGAGCTGGAGACCCTGAATAACTTTAGATAAGCTTTAAGAGTGAACAAGTACCAGGATCCAGTTATCAGTGTCTCATAATGAAGCCTCTTGCTTGCATCCTCTCTGTTCAAGGTGATTTCTTTTGCAACAGATTTTCTCTAAAGTTGGTCTGTTACTTTTCACCTATTCCTCAGTGAAATACATGGGGAAGAGTTAAGGTTGTTTGTTTGCTTATAACAGGAGATGATGGAAAGAAAGAGAAACATTGAAATAGTTTTCTAGTTATGCCTGTTCTTCAAACCCCTGTGAACGTCAGTTTCTTCATTATAGATACCTCATTTACTATCCTGGCCCTGTCTGAAACCCTTAAATGCTGTGAGTCTAACTTCTGCCTTTCCACTTGCAAGTGAATGTATATCCTCTTATTTATGCAGGATGCTCTTCTACAGTGGCAGATGATACGTCAGCAATGATTTGTAAGTGTTTTGACTTTTGAATAGAACATGAAACAACTTTCTGTCCAATTAAGCCATGTACACTCATAAGAGTAGCCTTGTTATGCGGCTGCTCACACAAATCCCACAATTGCTTTGCTTTTTCTGAGTTTGAGTAAATCATCAACCCTTCAGCATTCAGGGCATCTGCATTTGGTGCCTTCTTTTTCTGTTTAGTGGCTATTGATACAGTTTACTGAATTTTAATGGTTAGTCATTCTGAAGGGCCCAGAGGCATAGTTAACATGCCTAGAGGCATCCTTATGCTGCAATGTGAGCCTGGTTGTGGAGAAATGATCTAAGCATCAAGACAAGGCAAACTCTTAGTTTGCACACTTCAAGGGTTTGTTTTGTTTCATTTTTTCCTGACTACTTGATGTTATTACCTCATGTCTTGCTTATAGTGGAAAGTGGAGTATGTATAAGAATTCTTGATCTCATTATGGCGGTATTTTCAGTCATAGTGTGGAAAATAGGGATGGGATATTGTCATGAAATATAAGCTTTTTTTCCAAACTTATTAGGAATGTTTTGAATATCAAAAAAAAAAAAAAAAATTGTAGTGGTTCTAATAATCTCCAAATGCAAATGTAAGGATAACTAACCAATACTGTACCATCCCCCTCCCCAAGTTATGGAGCTGATGAAAAACAATAAACTGCTGTTCCAACGGAGTTTATTTGACAAAAAGACACCCCACATAAATTGCTAAAATTGGTGCTTTAATCATAAAAGGTCTTGCAACCTTTATTCTCAAGACACTCTAATTAGATCGATTTAGAACATACTCACTATAAATCTAGCGAATTATTTCTGAAACAGGTTTAGCAGACAGCTCAGTTTTATAGCATGGAGAGTTAAGCTCATTTTAGTGAGTTTTGTGGGTGCACTAAGTAAAAAAAGAATGTAATAGGATCTAATGAAAAAAGTTAACTTTTATCATGGCAAAACATTAAGTATATGACTAAATGTTTGATTAAATTCTGAGAAGTTGGTTAGGAGATAATGTGAAGGTATTTTTTGCTAAATAATCTGTTGAATCTTTTGAAGACAGAGCTGAATAAGAAAATATAGGTAGAATGGAATTTCTCAGAAGGGATTCAGCCTCAGTGGGACTTAGACAGAAGTTAAAATGAGAAGTTTGCTGATGATAGATGCCTCCTATTTTTCCTGTTTCATCTCAGCTTTTGGAACCTATTCTCTTTCATTGACTTTGGGATATTGCAGCAATAGAAGAATGACTCTTCTTATTATTTTAGTTAGAAAGGAAAATCTTATGTTTTCATTTTATGTTTCTCATGTAGTTTTAGCTGGCAAATTGTCATATCCCAAAATGATAATGGATAACATTAAAACCACTTGACAATGGAAATTTGCTCTTCTAAGTCTAGTGAAGAATAGCATTGTACAGCACAAGAAGTTTGCTTTTAGCACATACAATTCTTAATGTTGATCTCTCTTCTGCTAGTTTAAGTCTTTTTCATCAGGAACACAACTGATCTCTTGAGGAGTATTGCCATCTGCTTTTCTGCTATGATAATAAATTGATGCTGATCATCCAACAGGAAAATGAACAATTTCTTCAAAAACATTATCTTTAGCAATATTATTTTAGTACTGACCTGTTGACTTGCTGATACTCTGAGATCTCTTTCTCATAAGCATTAAGTTTTGTTGTGTTTATTGTTGTTCCACAGCAACTATACCCATGAACAAATTTTTGATGTGTCATAGAATCATAGAAAAGCTTGGATTGGAAGTGACCTCAAAGGTCATCTAGTTCCAACCCTGTTACCTTTGTCAGGGGCAGCTTCCACCAGACCGGGCTGTTCAAAATCCCAGCACAGTCTAACCTTGGACTCTTCCACAGATGGGTCATCCACCACTTCACTGGGCCTCCAGGGCCTCACCGCCATCACAGTAAAGAATTTATTCTTTACTGGATCACTTGTGTCCTGCTGTGTTGCCCTTCTAATAAACGGTGAGGTGACTGAAGTCCCTCAAGAAGACCAGGAATTGTGAATATGAGGCTGTTCCTATCTGTCACAGCAGCATCATCTGCCCAGTCTTCCTGTGCAGTCAGTCTGTAGCAGTCCCCCCAATTCTTCCCTGCCCTTTCTTTAATCCTGACCCATAAGCTCTTGGTTGGCTTCTCTTCCTATCTTACTCATAGCCAGGGACTTTTTTTTTTTTTTTTTAAATGTTATTTCTTTTTTAAGATGTGAAAATAAAAATGGGGTATTTCTAAGGGTAATTATGAATTCTATATAAGAATGTATTCTAGACAGTTTAATCACAATCTCTGAAGTATTTGCCATTACAACCTGAGTACCTAGAATGGTATAACTCTTTGATTATGAAATAATTTATTGGTGATAGATTCTTATGGCTTTTCTGGTTTAACTTATAAATAAGCAAGTGGAAAAAAAAATGCAACGCAACATTGCTTTCATTCACCTAAGAATCAAATAGCTGAATTAGAACAAAGTCCAGAGAGTTAGTAATTATGGAAAGGAGATACCATCACCACAAAGTCAGAAATTCATTAAAGCACTTTAATACTAGAAATACTTTTTAAATATGTGTGGATTTTTTTGTTTGTTTGGGTTTTTTTGGTTTGTTTTTTGGGTTTTTTGATATGTATTGTATAGGCAGTGCACATTCTTAATAAATTAGGGCTTATAAAGGCACATTATTTTCAGAGTGAAGTATGACAGATCAGAAAAAAAAAAGGCACTTCAAATTCTCTAAAAATGAAGGATTTTCTCATATGCATGTTTTTGTTTTGCTTGTTTGTCACCAGCTCAATTAGAGACATTTTGGTGCCTATCATCTCTTTCAACAGGCAATTGTATGTCTGGAGAGTCATTGCCCTGGGGATTCTTTCTTTTTCAGATCTAGTGATTGATCAGAGTCAGTGTCATAATTAAGACTGAGTCCTTGGGTCACATTTTCCTCCTGTAACTTTTGATGCTATTTCAGCTAAGCATGCCGTCTTTGGAGAAAAAAAGAGATCTTCAGGCTAGAGCCTGGAATGAACAGAACAAATCATTCTCAAGGTATGTGTTTAAATATTGTTACAGTAGTACATTGTAGCATGTTCTGATGTTTCTACATTATCAAAACATTCTAAGGGGACAGACATTGCCTGTAATTGACACTTGCTTAGGCAGAGATTGAAATATTCAATCATCTCTGAAGGAATTGTAAGTTTATCTTTTTTAAAAATATCTTCACTTTCAATTGGCCTGAACATATGGACTTCTCTCAATCATGATGAACACTGCCATGCAGCCTCTTCCAAGAGCAAAGTTGTAAGCACCTTGAGTAAGCACAAATCACAAAAGTGTTCTGGCCTCCCTGGATTCACAGATTCTCTTTTGGAGTGGAAGTGCCATGAAAGAAATATGCAGAGAGGAAATCTGCTGTGTGGGTTAAAGGGTAATAAGCATTCTGACTTTGACTCCTTATATACTCCTGTGGTGTATTGAAGTGTTTCTTCAGCTTTGAAGGCAGGGAGTTTAGAAATTACTGAGTGTTGATGTTCTCATATATTTCCTTAACTCCTAATAGACTGGGTGTCAGATGAAGAAGCATAAAAGCACACTGTGGAATATTTAAAGTACAAAGCAGGGACAATGACAGGCTTTTTGCATTTTCATTACCTCAGTACCATAATGGTGTAGAAGTGTCTTGTGTATACAGCAACATTAATTTTATTTCCTTCCCTTTCTTTCTTTTTCCGTGGGAGTGAACTCATTCCTTGTCACAGGTGACTGCATTTAGATGTTGTGGGAGGGAAGCAATGAAACCTTGTTGCAGAACAGTTAAATTCAGGAAACATGTAGTCCAAAGGCTGACCTAGTCTACCCTGTGACATACACATTATTCACATTCTTGCCACTCGTTACATACTGTAGAAGTTTTAATTGTAGATTCTCCTCCCATGAGTGATTTTGGCACAGCAGACAAGTGACAAAATTAAAAATTGATGCTGTAGTATCTAAAATCATACAGTAATCAGCCAGCTGCAATCAGGAACTTTGATATATGTCCAAATAATGCTATGTGTATTGAGTCTTAATG
Organism: Pycnonotus jocosus; assembly: GCA_013400435.1. Lineage (NCBI taxonomy): Eukaryota > Metazoa > Chordata > Aves > Passeriformes > Pycnonotidae > Pycnonotus > Pycnonotus jocosus. The sequence continues at coordinate 31,746 of VWYP01022016.1, read as the reverse complement.
TTTTATTTATACATAAGAAGTGGTAGCTTTGTTAAGAATTATGATAATTATTTGCCCAATCTTAGTACAAAATTCAAGCCAAGTTCCTAAGATGACTTGTTATCAGGGAATCACCTCTCTGCCTGGAGAGTGTTCACTTTTCAGCTTGTACCAAATAATTAAATACCTAATCTATTCCAATTGTACAGCATTTTCTATTAATGGTGTAGTCTTTTCAGGGAAAAGCCCCATATTTTGATGCATTTTAAATTTTTTTTAGCCTTTGTCAGATACAGTAAAAAATATAATTTCTTTCACTGAATTAGAGAAATATTAAATAAATCAATCAGTTATCACAGTGGATATGCAATTCTGTTGGGTTCGTGATTTTATGTAAACACAAGATATGGACATCCAGAAGCTATGTGACTAAATAATTAGAGACTGTACAGTATGGAGTGTACATTGACCATTACCTTTTGTTACCCCAGCAACACACTTATTAATTCTGACCAGTACAATTCAGTCTCCTTTGGTTGTTTGTGGTTTGTTTGTTTGTTTGTTTGTTTGTTTTTCCCCTCAGAAAGTATTGGGATACACTGTCTCACTGGGCAGAACAAGAACTTCCACAGAATTTCCTTTTGAAGATAAGGGCTGTGAGAATATTCAGGAAATGTATTTTTATGGGTTTGCTCAATTTTTGTACTTAGGTTCTTCCTGTTGGTAATCATCAAGGACAGGAAGAGGTGGCCAAAATGGAGCTTGTTCTGGTCAAGCACGTCTTGTCTAAAATAGTGGTATTTTATTCAAGTCTGTGTGTTGAACAGTGTGGGACACAAGTAGTGGATATTTCCCAAAGTGTAAGGACTTTCTCTGTTTACAATTGATTCACACCCTTTGCAACATGACTAAGAAGTAGAATTAGCTGAGAGAGTAAAGGGAATTTTGCCTCGTAGTTTCCCATTCCTCTGCCAGACCAGTGCCAACACTTTGAAACTTGAGGGCATTTTCTGGGGCAAACTGTATTGTGAACAGTACAAGAAAGAGACAGACAAGATTGGCAGACCCAGCATTGCAGCATGTTTGGAAAAATAACAAGAGGTGAAAACATAACCTTCAGCTCTTGCTGTTTTGATGAGTTAAAAGGGACCTGTATTGTTCTCTGCTCCATAAAAATGGGTCAAGTCCTACCCCTTTAATGGATGACAAAACTATTTTTGAATGTAGGTTATCAGGAGATAGCTGTCTTGTTCTATGTGGTTTTGGAAATTTTAAGATTCAGAATTGAAAAGTGTAGAATAGTTGGAAGGGAAGAGGAGGAAGAAGAGTAGGATAGTTGAAAGTCCCCAGCTGGAAAGGACCTACAATATCATCTAGTCCATCTGCCTGACAACTTCAGGGCTGAGCAAAAGCTAAAGTGTATTAAGGATATTGTCTAAATTCTTCTCAAACACTGACAGGCTTGAGGCATTGATCACCTCGCTAGGAAGCCAGCTCCACTGTTTGACTACACTCTCAGTGAAGAAAGGTTTCATAATGTCAAGTCTGAATCTCTCCTGGTCTTGCTTTGAACCCTTCCCAGTGTCTCATCACTGGATGCCAGGGAAGGCGCTCAGGACCCTCCTTTCCATTTCCCCTCCTCAACAAGATGTAAAGAGAACGGAGGTCACCCCTCACCCTTCTTTTCTCCAAAGCCAGCAAATCCAGTGTCTTCAGCCTGCATGGTCATTCCTTTCAGCTCTTTCATCAACTTTGTTGCTCTCCTCTGCATGAGTTCAGGCACCTCAACATCCTTTTTTAATTGTGGGGCCCAGAACTGCACAAAACATTCAAGGTGAGGCTTGACCAACATTAAGGAGAATATTTCAAAACAAATTTCTGCCTTATTGGGGATAAACCATCTGGCTTTCAAGTCAAAAACCATTCTAATCATATACATAATTTAGACCGTATCATGCCCAACCTTCCTTGGGTTTTAATACTTGTCCTGTTATTTTTATATTCTGTCAGAGAGGAATATCATATGCTTACAGTTTGCGTGACTATCACCTCCTTGTTGATTCATTGAAGTACTAAATGTATTGTGGATCAAAATATAGTGGATTTTATGACACTATATAAATACCCCTTCTAATTCAAGTAAAGTAGCATGGTTCATTTTTTGACATTGCATAAAATGTCAAAATTCTTTTTTGGCTATTGGTATTATATTTGGCTATTGGTATTGTATTTGATGTGACACTCACAAAAGTGTAGCTGTTCCTGTATTCTTGAGATTAATGCAACCCCCTAGCCTTAACACAGAGAAAGAACCTCCAAACTATAAAATATTAAAATATGATTATAATAGCTCCTGACCTCTGTATTCAGATGTCAAAAAATTAAGCAACACAAGGCAAAATGAAAGGTAATGGAAAAAGGATATTATACTTAAGAGAAAAGTAGGAATAACTAGTTTAACGTTTGATGAAGTAATACTTGCAAATGTCTTTGTACTCTCTAAACTATGAGTAAATAACCAAATACAAGCCCAACTTAAGAACTGGAGACCTAGACCTATTGTTGATTTATTAAATCCACTAAGGAAGTCTTTGCTATGACCTTTTCACTTCAAGTACTTAAAAAATAATTGTGTCTTGGGAGGTTGAGAAGCTATTGTATGTTTTAGATTAAGCTAATACTGTAAATAAACCATTCCTATCTTGAAACAGTACTGAGTGGTACGTTAAAAATTTTCATGAGAATTTTTTTGAAACAGGTGATTCTTTAGATTGCCTTCAATAAATACTGAGGAGTTCATGTTAAAAGACTGTGATCTGAGTTCACCCTTGATGAAAATGTATTGGCTTTAGAGGAATTGCAGCAGGGAACAATTTGTTCCAGAATGCATTTTTGCCTTAACTGTGTCATAGGGTGATGTAATGCCTGGTGGCTGCAGAGGACAACCACTGCAAGGAGAACAGGAATAAAACTGGTTATTAAACAGAAGTTAACCCTGGTGGGGTAGAACTATCAAAGATGCAGGCGTGTGAGCAATGAGTGATTTTATCACATGATTTGGAAACTACACAGCATGACACTTTGCAAAGACCTAAAACTGAAGAAAGATGTACATTAAGAAAGGTTGTTCTAAAAAGCTAGCATGTGTATTTGAACAGAATCTTTGCTTATAATAAGAACCTTATCTGTGACCAAATTTCAAGGTTGTATATAGCAAATGAGAGACACATCTGGCTATCTTTTATTATGCCTATGCTGAGACTAAAGCAGAACTTAGGTATCAGTCTGTGACCTATAGAAAATAAATACTCTTTGTAGAGAAGGACAATGTTACCCCAGGTCAGTTTTTCAGATTTAGTTTGGCTTGCACATTTCAGGTAAAAAAATACTGGAGAAGAGATCACACATCTTTGCCAAAGATGTGATATTTTTTGTGATACAATGTCAGATGGTTTCTTCACTCTTGATTAAAACAACAAAATTGTAAACCATGGATAACTAGTTAGCTACTGAAAACCCTTTGAATATTTTGATTAAAGCTTGAGGTAGTTTTAAATTTTGTTCTTTTAATTCAACTCTCTGTCATTCATCATGTCCATCCTCCCCTTCTATGCCTATGCCTCCCTTCACATCCCTTGTGTATTATGTCTGATTTTCCTTAGGAAAATATAAAGAAATATTGAAACAACAGGACAAGCTGTTGTAATATTTCAATCCTTGTTAAAATCAAGTTACGGGAAATGTCAACAGAGACCTGATTCCCATGAGCTACTCAGCTCATTAGGCTGGAAGCAATAGAAGGCTTTCAGATGTTTCTCTGAAATAAACCTTGAAACCTTTTGAGATTTACTGGTTATTACTTATCCTCGGATACAGCAAACTATTAAGCAAAATCCTTGAATATGTGGAATTAGGAGAGAAAGGAGGTCTTGTCAGACTCATGAGATGGCTCAAGACTGAAATGCTAGAGCAGGCAAAAGGCCTCAAACTTCTACAAGGTTAGAGACTATCAGGATTTGGTCTCTCTCTTTGGCTTCTTTACCCCTTCAGATGAACCCTTTGAATACTTTTTTTTTCTAATAGTTATGCTCTGTCCCTGATCTGAGTTTGTTTCCAGGATTTTAGAGGAGTGAAGTTGGGTTAAGAAAACTCATCCCATATAGCAATGTAAATACATCCAATGTAAGTACTTCCAAAGAGATCTTTCACTGATGGATGAAAAATTTGATCTTTCCTCCCTTTTTCTGCAGGAATAGGAACACTCTCTATATATACTTATATCTATAAGGTGTATATATACATATGCACACATATATACACAAATACATATACTTCAGGTATGAGGAATCATGAGCAAATTTTGCAGGAAAGGCCGCCTGTAGGAGCAGATGGGATGGTGATGAGAGAGATCTCTGGCATCTAGGGCAGCTCTTGAAGCATGTGGTTTATTGCATAGGTCGTGGGTACAAGAGCTTTGCTTAAGCTGCCAGCCACAGCTAAAAGCATGCCTGAAAGAGAGCGAGAGAGAGAGAGCTAAGTTCCTGTTACAATACATTATATCTCTTTCTGTGCTGAATATTCTAATTTACACTAACCAACCAGTACAGGACACAAATCCTACAGAATCTACACACAGCCCTGTAAGAACTACTACGTTACCATACTGTGTTACATTTTAAACTGTAAAATCTACTCT
>VWYP01022016.1:0-26965 GCA_013400435.1 Pycnonotus jocosus | reverse complement strand
TGAATATTCTAATTTACACTAACCAACCAGTACAGGACACAAATCCTACAGAATCTACACACAGCCCTGTAAGAACTACTACGTTACCATACTGTGTTACATTTTAAACTGTAAAATCTACTCTTTAGGTTCTTTTCTCTTGCTGCATTGACCTTTGGATCCCTCAGGTAGCAGAAGGGTATTGTTCAGTCAAAAGGGATTCTCCTGCAGCTGGCTAGACCATTGTTTTCTGGTTGTACAGTAACTAATGCCTCGGTATCCTACATCTCAAAGCTCGCTTTTATTTCTACTTCACTCATAGGTTTCATATTTTAAGAGTCTTTTGCCAGGCAATTATATTTATAAGGTTTCCCTGTTTCATCTCCCCCAACAGCCAGCCTCCATGTACAGGCTTTTAAGAGTCTGTCTCACATTGATAATTTTCCTGAAGCTGAGGGATGATACAGACTTCTGCTATGCAGCATTGCTTGATCTTACTGCTCGATATTGCAATCTTTTTGCTGCAAGAATGTTACAGACACTTCATTAATGTTTTGCTTGCCTTTCTGTCTCTTCAGTCTCTCTTCCCACTGCCAGTGTCTGTCACTGTGTGCCCTGTCTGGCACAGGGATGTGGGCTGCTACTGTCAAAGGGGATGGAATAGAGGAGGCATTGGTGGCAGCTACTGCTGCCAAGTCACTGCTGTGCCACTGGTGGTCTGGGCTGTGGTGACAGCTCCTTTCTCCTGGGCTGTCTTCTCAGGCAGTGTCCTCTAGGGAGCTGGCAGCCAGGAACATCCTGTGGGCGTGTGTCCAGCTCTTGTGTTGCCAGCTGGCCAGCACTGTGCCAGTCGAGCAAACGACTTGGTGCCAACAATGGGGAATTCAGTCCCTGGAGCTACAGCTGTAGCGCTGTGCAGGAGTCAGTGGCATTAAGATGTCAGACTGCAGTACTCTATGTGTGAGCTCTCTATCAGTTTGGAGAGCATTGGGGGCCATTCTGAATCAGACAGGGTTGCTTTATTAAGAAGCTTTTCTTGCCTGATTTTCGGAACTCCAGTTATGAGCAAAACTGCCTGGCTATTTAGTATTCGTGTGTTGATTGTGATCAGCATCTTGAGACCGCTTTAAGCAATCAGATTAGCTAGGTATAAATGCACTTTATCAAGCCCATCTGCAATGAACTTTCCAAATCCTTCATTTACAGATTGTGAATTGTTCATTTTTTAAACAAGAATTTCAGAATTCTTTTTTTTATATTATATCCCTTTACACAAGTGAAATGCAATGTTATAATTCCTTGGGTTTTCTTCAATAACATTTCATGACACTGTTCTGGTCTATTAATGTTATATTACTAACTAAAGAAGTCTAAAGTAAGTTTTAGGCTAAAGAAAATAAAAATATTTGTTCTTAATAGCCCAATATGAAATTTGCAGTCCTGCCAAGGCAAGTTTGTAATTAATATATGCTCTTTATGAGTTCTACTTTTTTTAAAAAATAGATTTTCAGGCATGTGATTTTGACTTTATGGTTTCTAATAACATCTGTAAACAGTTGAGTGGGGGTAGTGTTTCACTCTGAATGATAGGATTTACACATTTTTCTCTTCTCACCAAAGAGAAAAATAACTCACTCAATTATTCATGTCATGTTTTAAGTGCTACAAAATAAATCTGTCCTTGACTTTTTTCTCTTTTGAATGTGTCATTACATTTTCTTTTTTGCTGAAGTTTATGCTAGATTGACAGGAAAAGAGGCCTGTTCCAGGGCAATAAGTAGCAACGTAACTTTCACCTTTCTGATAGAGCAGGGAAAAAAGAAAATATATTTCCTATTTTGCCACAGTGCACTTGACCCAAATACTTTCAGCCAAACCGACAGAAAAGGCCATTTTAAAATCTAATACATATATTAGGGTCATAGGTAGTCTATATTTATTGTGTGAGTGTTTTTGCCAGATATGCCTTTGCATTGCCATGAGAAGGACAATAATACTCAGGAAGTGGAACAAAAAGGTTAACTCAAATGCATGCCAAAAATAGTTGAAAACTTTGTTTTCCAGTTCCAGTATGCATTCAAAATAACCCAATAGGTCTGCTTGAAGACCACACATAGCCATAGCATTTTTTTGTTGTCCCAGTTTGGTGCAGCTGTCAATGAAACTTCAATGAAATTTCACTGACTGAAGAGGCATGCTTTTAACAGGCTGTAATAATTTGCTGTCATGAAAAATAAAAATGTTTTGGTTCTTATACATTATTCTTGTTGTATATTTTGTGGGAGCTTTCATTCTAATATGTTTTAGCTACTCATTAGGTTGAGATACCGAGAGGTCAAGAGAGCTTCCTGGAGTTTTGACTTAGAGTCTGGTGCATTTTCCCTCTTGGCCCCTGAGGGCTCATCTCACCTATCATCCCTAGGCAAGAGACACAGGGTAAAGTACCAACTCAAATTCTAATCCACATGCTTAATAAAATTTTGTATTTGATTATCAGTTGAAAATAAATAAAATAGACACTAGTTTTGATAACTATTTTATAGAGGAGTGGACTTAAAAGTATAAAAATTTGCAGTGTGGTAATAAAATTTGTTTATTTTAAACTAGAAATTCAAGTATGTTTTTTAAAAATTTTTGCTTTTTAAAGTTTTTTACTTTATTACCAGGCATTTGGAGTGAGAGAGCCAAATTAGAAGATGCTCCAAAAGAACTTTCGATTCAGAAATTAAGAAGCTGCATTAAAGACAGGCAATGATCAGGCTAGTATTTGCCATTTCTTCTAAAGCTTTAGCAACATGGTACTCTGCCGCTATGATATAGATTCAAGCAGGGCTGGATCCTGTTTCACCTGGAGGAGAGTGTGTATGAAGGTGATGTGTGCAAGCACACTCCTGGACATAGCCAAAGCTTAGCTCGAGAGATCCAAAATGGTCATTCTGCACGTGACAGAAAATTGTCCCAGCTGTAGTCCAGGGATTAGAGGGGAGTAATCAGAGGGTAAAAAATAATATCTGCATTAAAAATATATATTTTGTCTGCTTGGTTAATATTTTGAATATTTTGGGTTTAATTTATGTAAGAATTATACATTTCTTAAAGGGGAGGAAACTATAAAGAGATTTAAAGATTTGTATAATTAAGAAGAAAACTATAGCTTTGAAACAATCTTTCATAAAATTTGCACTATTTGCTGATAAAGATTTGAGCATGTAGGATTGATATGAAAGCATCTAAGACTAAAATCAATGTTATTTTTTTCTTTGAACTTGTCAAGTTTTTCTTCTCTCTTGTAATATTTTGACAGTTTGGATGAATGGCTAGGTTGGACATACACTGGGAGCAATTTCCAGAGGAAACTGCTAAATATACATAAAATAAATTTGCAGTTACTATTAACGCATAGCTTTCTATTGTACTTGGAAATATGCCTTTTTTGGGTTTGTTTTGTTTTCTTTTTTGAAAATGAACTTACTGGTAGTTATACAAATATTTTTGTGTAATAACTTCTCAGTGTGAAATAATGACACAACTAAATAAGGCATTGCAAGGAAGGTGACAATAGGACAGATTTCCTCAATCTCTGATGAAAGATTCTGGGTTTTGGTGTTCCTTCAGTTTTTAAGAAAGTTAAATATGGTAAATATACCACATATTGTGTAGAAGTAGTCCTGCTGTCCTTCTTGACAAAGTATTGTACATTTAGTGTTTGTTTTAAAGACGGAATGAGGAGAAAAAAAAATGGGATAAGGTTATTTTCCACATTTGAGATCAAAATGCACTCAAATGTCAAAGTGAATAGCAAAAGAGAAGTGTTTTCTAAATTAGTGTTTTTTGCTCTGCGCAGGCTAATAATATGCACTGCATTTTAATGACTTATCTTGAATTGTGAAGCTGGAGAATAATTGTCTTTTGAAGACCTACTTAAGCTGATGTAGAATAGATACATGTATAATAAAATATGCAACTGAATAATAACTCAGTCGGATGAAATTCTGCATAGTTTGTCAAAGTTTGTCATTATAATTTCTAAGGTAAAGCTGAAAGACATAAAAAGGTACGTTTCCCATATTTCATTATCTTCAGAGCAATATAGGGTAAATTGAGGCATGCAAAAGAACTGTTCCTATTTTAAACAGGAAGAGATCTTAAAAGAAGACTTAAAAAAGAAGTAAAGCGTGATCATAAACTGCCAGATCTGTCTGCAGTAAAGAATATATTGTCCAATCAGGGATTTTCCAGGCAGTACTCCTCAGGCAGTCATAAATAGTAAAAGCCAAAATGTTCACTTGAATATATAGTTTCTATTTTATTTAGCATATTAATATTAGGCTTTGAGGTATTTTTCTGTGCGTGTTTGGTTTTGTCTGGTTTTTTTGCTTCCAGCATAAATTTTAGGAATTGAGAGAAGCTTACTTGCTGATTTCTGTGGAGCCTTAAGTATTTCTTTACTGTGTATAGGCATGTGGATACGTTTTTTTGCTTTTCCTGTTTGACTGACAAAGATGATCTCAATTGAATTCATATCAAGAGTCACCTAGGAAATATAGAAAAGGAGTTTCCATATACTGTCACAGTTTCCATTTTTCAGGAGATAAGCAAGAACCTTTTTGAGCTGTCAGTTATTAAACTGAGTTAAGTGGCTATTTTGTATTAAAATTACATACGGTATTTTAAGCAGTTATAAGATTTAGGATTACCCATAGGGCAATACTATAGAAATGCAAAATCCCATTCTAACCTACATTATTTTCATTTACTAAAGCACCAGTTTAAAGTACACAAACATGTATTTGCAAGACTTATTAACCCAAGGAAAAAAAATTGCTATTGTAATACCATAAAGATGATTTTTAAAATCTTTTTTAAACTCTCAGTTAATATGTAATGCATGCTCCTCACATCTATTTTGAGATACTTTTCAATTTAAAGGTGAGTTATATTATAAAACAATTTAAACTTACCATAAATTTACCTCAGTACAACTATATTTGAATACAAGGTACATACATATAATGACTTGGTCTGGGTGAAGCACACTTTGGTGACATATTTCAGTGACTTTTTCTGTACATAAAGCAACACAAAACACATTGAGAAATTTTACATATGCTTGGTACTTTCCCAGAACCTTCTTATCCTGCAATTCTCTTGAACTTCAGTTCAAACACTAAATAAATTTTGTACAATAAGGTAATGACAGTTCTTAGCCATACTTATTGCACTGTGAAAGCTTACTTTTGTGTTGTTATTATAAATTATAGACTAGAATATAAATGACTTGTATTACATCATATACTGTAACAATATAATATGTACAGGTTAGAAATACAATACTAAATTCAGCTATTTTTTCTCCTTTTATTTTTCCTCTGTTAGAGATATTTGACTAAGTACAAAACAGGATGGTAATAAATTATTTATATCCCCAAATATTTCCATAACTAATATCAGACTGAGCTTTAACTTGTCTTTCAGTAAGCTGGGAATCTCGGAATTTTCCTCACCTTTACCGCTTAATTTTTTTCTCTATCTTATGCAGTCTTTCTGCAATATTTTTCATTACATTATTCTGATGGTTTTGGTGAAAACTGATTTTACAGTTATGATGCCTGACTGACACACATTAAGAGCACAGATTTTGTCAATTAGAATTGCTTGAATTACTGACAAAATATTACTTTCTACTGACAGATGAAGTGAAAGACACTGAAATTCAATATCAGTATTTCTAAAGAAGAAGCTCTATTCGTGACATTTAGACCTTTGAAACTATGTTCATGGCAGAGTGAAATTATTATTCAAGCCATGAGTGGGAAATATATGTGGAATGGCAACAATTTCTTGCTCTTACATTTCTCCTAGGGTTTTTAGGTAAATAATATACAGACAGGATACATGGACTAATGTCACAGTGAACATTTGGGATTAAGAAGTCCATGCCCTGAACAATCTGTGTTGAATTGATCCTGGTTTGTTGTCAGATCCCCACACAGCCTCTCTCTCATTCCCCCTCCTTAACTTCACAGAGGAAGAAAATAGGACAGAAAAGCTTGTGGGCTGAGACTAAGATGGGAAGATCCCTTAGCAGTTACCATACTTGGCAAGGCAGTCTTGATTTTGGGAAAACTTTCCACTTCTTCAGGACAGAGTCCTTCCTGGGATATCCAGTTCTTCACTGTCTGTTCCTGTGTGGGTCTTTCCCACAGGCTGCAGTCCTTTAAGATGGATCCATGTGGTTTCACCATGGGCTGGGAGTGAATTTCTGCTCCTGAACTACCTCCTCCTGCTTCTTCACTGACCTTGGTATCTGCAGAGTTGTTCCTCCCATGTTTTTCCTCACTCCTGTGTCCCACACCTCCTGTGCCTTTTCTAAAACATAGCTTCCCAGAGGTGCCCCCACCTCACCTGTACCCAGTACATTCTATCCCATCTCTTAGAAACAAACTTTTATGAATAATCAAGAGTATTTAAGCTCATTGCATACTTTTAATGAATTTTTTCTTGCAGCAACAACAAAAAAATTCCTCACACCAAAATCAAGATGACATCATCACATCATCAGCAAACATAGACAGTATAGATACACTCCCAGCCTCCTGGATTTGGGTGGTGCGGAGCTGGAGGGAGAGCCCTGGTGGTGTGTGAGCACTGCTTCATAACAGGCAAAATGCTGGTGTGGCACCAGCACTTCTGCAGCCACAGATGCAAAGCACAGCACTGTACAAGCTGCTGTGAGGAATCATAACTCCAAACCAGGCAGATACTCTCTGCAGTATCATTCCTGTATCACCAGAGAGATAAATTTGTGAATTCATGGTGTACCTTGCTTGCTGATCTCTGATTTAAGCTAAGAACAAAATAAAAAATACTGTAAGGAAAAGCTATAAACAGAGTAATAAATGGGGCCATGTAAATGCACTGACAGGAACAGCCATTCCATCTGTACTCTTTGATGTACTTTATGAAGCTGATAACAAAGTCAAATTTTATTTTCCCTGTAGTATTCTTGCTGCCTTGTTAGTGTGTTAATGACTTCTGTCTGAACTTAATGGCAAGCTTTTGGGGAATTGTGATTTTAAAGTATAGGCATGCTATAATATTTTAATGGCCTCATATCAACAAATATCAAGCATTCGTCTACCAAAAGCAAAGTGCTGATAGCTATAAATTAGTCCCTAGCTGACATTCAGAGGGTCTTATTTGCTTCTTAGCACAAATGAGAGACAGTTAATATGAATGATGTTTAGGTTTTATTCAGTTTTATTTATTATGTTTGTACGTTACTCTTATTACTCCACCTTGTGATCATTTGCCACACAGAATGCAGCAGAGCTCCTGAAGGCAGAGTTTCGTGATGCTTCAAAGAGTATTTTGATTGGTTCTTGTTAAGAGCTGTTCAGTGTCTGTGAAAAATTAGCAATACTTTTGAGGTATTCATCAGAGAAATAAAAACATGATAGATGACTGTAAATTATCTGTAAACCAGTATTTTTAGCACAAAACCTCCTGAAATAATATATTCTCTTGAAATCATTTTAGCTGGGCTCTATGCTTTCTGCAGCCTTCACCACCCCTTCATTAAAGAACTGGAAATCACCTCTCTTTGGTTCAGGTTCAGATATTTCCTTCAGAATTAAATTTCTGTGAGTCTCATATTCTCTTGAAGTCTTTGGAGTCTCAAGATTAAAAGAGGCAAAAAAGATTCCAGGTAGAATTAGCTACAAAATAGAAGATTTTTTAATTAACTGCATAATTTAAGACATCAGCGAAATTAGTAGGTGGCCAAACAAGAAGGATTGTAAGCACAGGTAGGTAAGATAGATCATGTTGAAGTCAAAGCAGATAGAAATTACTAGACATTTCCAATTTCTTATTACTAGAATCTTATTTGATTGGTAGCTTAGCAATGTAATACAAAAATATGTCTCTTATTTAAATAGAGAATCATAAATAGTAGTGATTCTGTACAGAAAGGTAGTAAAATATGGCTTCTCTGTGCTGTAAGAAACCCTTAGAGATATCAGTATTTATTGCATAAACACTCTGGCAGAGCAAATAGTCAGGAGACTTTATAGCAACAAAGGTTTCAAAGACTGCAGATCACCTTCATTAAAAAAGTTTCTTGGAGCCACTGTGAGGATTCCCTTCCTGAGAATTTTCCACTTCAGCAGGAAAGTGCAGAGACCTTGTACCTGTCCCTTTGTTCATTAAGACTTCAGCTTTCTCCACAGTACTGGCATTTCTCCGTATGATTTAGGGAGATGGTAACTTCTGGCTGGGTCAAGCCTTTCATCCTTTATTATATTGTGCTAATGCTTCTAATTAAACAAGGATTCATGTTTCTTATCTAGAAGAAAAAAATCATCTTACAAATCAGATGAAAAACCAAATACAAAATCATATTTGCTGATGCCAAATGTGAGAAGAAATATGTAAAACTGAATTTCTTTGCTATTCACATTACTGATAATCATGAGAGTATATTTTCCCTGCAGAAGCTGGAACAGACCAATGGGATTGGGATTCAAAGTATTTTCCTTGAATTTTGTGGGTTTTGTTTCTCACATTGACAGTACTCGTAGTTCTTTGTGCTGGCTAAAAAATGAAAGCTGCAAGCCAGGTAAGCCTGCAGCTGGTATTGTATTAGTTTTTAGACACTGGTGAAATGTATAATGAGAATGGAAAATTCAAATCCTGGTTATTTCTTGTGTGACAGGAATATCATTATGTGATAATTTTGTTGATATTTATTACTAAGAAAACACAACATAATGAATTTAGATTTATAAGATCTGTTGGAAAAGGAATTTAGGGTGTTGATATTAGGTATAGTTTCCTATTTGTATAATCAAGAACTGTGCAGAACATTGGCTAACAGTCTAAATGATCTCTGAGTAGCAGGAGACATAAAGAGTTTTAAAGAAGTAAGAATGAGAGGAGAGAAATAAAATTTACTAGTCAACAGGCCCCAAACTGTCCTTTCAAAGAAATCTTTTTCTTTTGGCACAGCACTGAAAGCTCCTTTGTGGACTTATTTTGTACACGACAGCAATAGATTGGTGCATTAATAGACAAGGGGATTTAAAGGCTTAAGAGACATGAAAACATTCCCACAAATACTGATATCTGGTAAGCATTCAAGGTTGGGGAAGAGTGGTAAAGAGGTTTAGGATGGTGAGCTAGGAGAGGAAAAATTAATCTTGAGAGAAATGGGAGAAAACCTTTTCTTGGTGTGAAAATGATTTATAAAACATTAGTATTTGAAGCCTCATGCTACAGGAAATTAACATATTAGAGATTTCAGCTCTAAGTACTTTCTAATAGTAAACCCCCAAATATTTAAGTAATATTTAAAAACTAAAATGATGCCATTTATCTAGAGGTGTCATAGGAAATAAAATGCATGCATTTGAAACTTTTGCCTAAAAGTCTTTTGACATTATTTCTATTCCTTTGAGAAATTTTGAAGATCCTGTCAAACACTGTTGGTAGCCAAGGTTTATATGATACTTAAAAGGAGTCCATCCTTTTCCAGGATTACTGAGATTGTACAGATCAAATGAAGATATTTTAAACCTTGCAACTTTTATTTCTCTGGATGCTCACAGCTAAGCTTTTTAATTTGGGGAATTTAGAACCTTGGCTGAAACCTAGCATTTTTTATTTTAAATGCATTGTCTTATATATTAAGTCAGCTATAATATGAATCATGTGATTGAATTTACACTGGTCAGTAAATGTGGTTTTCCTAAAGTTTATAATTTGATTTCTATCACATTTGTTTTTAAGAATCTCTAATCACTAATTATAATGATACTTTGTCTGAAAACATAGCACCTCTGGAGCTTTTGAATTACAGGCAGTGTCTTAGTGTCATTAAAGCTATGTTAAAAAAAAAAAAGTTGGTATGTGATCCTGACAAAGAAGAAAATAAGATGAATGCTCAATTTGAAATTATTAATGAAAAATAGATAGAAAAATATTTGTTACCTTGATTGGTGTTAAGCTAGAGAGACTTTATCAGCTCCGATTAAGAAGGAATAAATGTATGTGACTTGATCAAACTAGAATGATTTAAAATTCCTTTTGTGCGTATAAACCTGTTCATTCTCCTCTCTCTTGATACTAAGGTTGCTGATTTGAATCATCAGTCCTGCAGCAAAGGGGCTTGTGGAACATAGATGAAACAGCCTTTCCTGTAAGCAATCCATGGGTTTACCATGCATTACCCCAGTTCTGTTTGAATTACTCACTATTACTGTGGTTGTGACTTCTGTAGTGAGAAGCACATGTTTTGCTTAGAGGCTGTAAGGGCCTCTTCAGTGAGTTTCTCTAGGCACTGTCTTTCTTTCCAAGGTGTCCTCTACTTAAGATAGGGCCTTGTCTAATTAAGAGGGGTCCTGTTTTCTTCTGTGGTAACGTTTAGCCCAGCTTTGGGTCTCTGCATTCCATTCTCTGTTCTCATAATTTGATTGTACATTGGAGCAGAGCAGCAAAGAAAACAAAGATTTAATATAAATCTCATATATATCACTCTTTTAAAGGGAGATCTGATGACCACTGATGCAGCAGAGGAAAAACCCAGTCACAGATCTAACTTGGGTGAGACAGCAAAGACTTATAAATTCTGCTGGGATAAACCCTGGAGTTCAAGCATTAGTCCTACATTTAGTTTAGAAACATATTAAAGAACAATTTAAAACCTATTAGTAGTGATACTGACAATAGTTTTGCCTTAATCATAAGGGAAGTAATCTGATAATTTCAGACTTTAAAGGTAATTCACTTGATTAAAGTAAACTGCTTATCTTTCCCCTTCCCCTGTGCCCACAGGAAACCAAATAAGCAATTAAATAAAGTATAATGAGAAATAATTCTTCTTAATTCTTTTTCTTTTCATTGACTTTGCTAAAACTTTCCCAAACTGTAATTCAGTTTGTGCCCATTGCCTGTGGCCCTGTTGCTGGGCTCCACCGAGAAGAGCCTGGCTCCATTTTCTTTGTAACCTCCTTTTAGGTATCTGTGATGCACTAATAAGACCTGTCACAGGAGTTCATGGCTCTGATCACCATCCTCTGGGCCTGGCCATTTCAATCCACCTCCTTGTCTGCTCATCCAGTCCTTACTCCAACAGCTTGTCTATGAGCATCTTACAGGAGATCTTTCTAAAGTCCAGATAGCCAATATCTACTGCTCTCTCCTCATCTACAAACCTAGTCATTTCATTACAGAAGTTAATCGAATTAGTAAAGCATGATTTCCCCTTGGAGAAACCCTGCTGACTAGTCCTGATCACCTTTTTGTCCTTCATATATCCAGAAATATTTTCCAGGATTAGCAGCTCCATCATCTTTCCAGGGACTTAGGTGAGGTTTACCAGCCTGTAGTTTCCTTAATTGTCCTTCTTGCCCTCCTTAACAATATGACAAAAACTGGCTTTCCTCCAGTCTTTAAAAATTTCTTCCAGTCAACATAATAAGATTATCAAAAATGGCCTTGCAATGACATCTGCCAGCTGCTTCAGCACAAGTAGATGCATCCCATTAGGGCCCATGGGTTTATGTATACTGGAAACTATCTTTGAAAAGAACTGCTAAACCTCAGTTTTCACTATCCCACTCTTGGCAGCATCTGTACCCAGCCAGGGACACAATGCTGTTACTTACTACCTCTTTCCAAGGTCATCTGCTTCCAGCTCCTTGCAGTGAGCAGGGAGGGACATTTTTGACTAGATCAGGCTGCTCAGAGCCCTATTCAGCTTGACCTTGTTTCTAGGGATGGAGCATTTACCACCTGTCTGGGCAACCTGCTCCAGTTTTCACAACCACCCTTATTGTAAAAGACTGCTTTCTTATATATAATCTAAATAGACCCTCCTTCACTTTAAAATCATTCCTCCTTGTCCTATTGCACAGGTCCTGATAAGTTTGTCCCCATAATTCGCATCCTTAATAGAAGGTACAAGCTGCAAAAATCAAAGCAACAAAATTCTGTGAAAGGGAATATAGATATTACCCTGAAACTTGACTTCAGTAATTACATATAAAACTTTTTGCTGATTCAGAAGCTTATTATCTGAAACAGAAATTCACAGAGCACCACAGCAGCAGCCAGACCTTATCTTGAAAGTTTGGAAATGTTTGTTGTAAGAAGAAGCACTATTGGCAGGAATGCCACAGCGTGAGATCCATTTAGCATAACGCAGGACTAAAGACAGAGACAAGAATTTTAACGTAACCTCCTATGTGAAGTCACTTAGTAGAACTAATTGGCAGTGTCATGGAAATGCTAGTGCAAGAAAGTAATAGCTCTGTGCTCAGACTGACCTTACAAAGCCTCTGCGCTTCTAACAAGTGAACCAAAAATAACTATTGTCTGAAAATAGCAGCAGCAACTGGAAAGGTTACTCACAAGTTACTAACATCATTCTCCCTGCCATGTGTTGAAAAATACCATACAGAAATTTTGAAAATTACCTTGTTTCTATGCACGATGGCAGACAATAAATAGGCTTTGAAATTTTTAGTTTATGTATTTTGGTGAGAAACGGGAAGGCATGTTAACTTAAAAAAATTTCTTCTTCTTTAGCTTTGCAAGACAATTAAAATCCTGTTAAGATGGTAGGGCAAAAACTATGGAGTTTTGTAGTCAAAATTCATACTATGCAATCTGAGAGGTGCTGTGACCTAAAAATATCTTGCTTGGAAGCTGGGGGACTTGAGCACTATTCCTTCTGCCACTGAACTTGTAGCTTTTACAGAATGGATTAGCTTCCACAGCAGGAGCTTGAGATCATCCTCTTTTAGCCAATGGTCAAGATACACGCTTGGACAGTGAAAAGTATGAGCTTTGAATTCTGCATCCCTCAACATGGGCTGTAAATAGGATCTTTGTCTCCCATAACCTTATGTAAAACTATAATTTCCAAACCACTTATTTCTACTTCAATAAGTAAAACGATGTCAAAAGGTAGGTTTGGTTTTTTAATAACTTGAACTTTGTGATATGTCTGGGGTAAAACAATGAGCCATTTCAAGTCAATTGTACTTTTGGTAAATACACCATCCTGCCCCATAGTATTTTTTTTTTTTTTTTGAGCGATAGGAGAGACTGGTTTTGATGCCTTAAGTTTTAGCTTTCATATTTTCCAGATTCTGTACTGCCTTAGTGTGTGACTGTGAATTTCATATAAAGTGTTAGCAAGTTCTCTTCACAGGGTAGTTAGACAAAATAATAATTTTTCAGCCAAAGAACCAAGGACACCATTGCAGCTTCAGGCCCAAAAAAGTATAAACAAAAGCAAATTGAGGTGCACAAACTGAGACGATAGGACTTCGTAACCTGAAGCTGTAATTGGACAATTGACCCCAATATGTAAATGGATCGAACCTCATAAAAGTGTGAAAATGTGTGACTTGTCATCCATCTTGGGCAGAGCCATGGCCAGGCTCTTTTACTGCTCCTTTGAAGGCCTTTTTAATAAATATCTACTTTATCCCTTTTAATCTGTCTAGCTTCTGTTCCAGGTAGCCTCTCTAGGCATCAGTTTGGGGTTTTATTTTGACAACTTCTGGTACCAATATCTTTCTGTCTTGATGTCCTAGACAAAAACAAAAACACCCCCAAAAACCAAAAAAACTCAAAAACCCAGCACCCCTCCCTACTTTTCTTTTTAAGGGATTGGCAAAAGTGTGGATCCATGAGTAATACAGTCAGTGAGTCATGAGCTGATTTCTACGGTTCCTTACCAAATACCTGTATTTCATGTGAATTCATAAGTGAGAAAAAGGTTATTGATTCTATTCTACTGCATTAAAATGAGGAGTTAAAGATATTTTGTATACTTGGACATTAGTATTTGTAAAATAGCTGATGCAATAAGCCAGCACAGAAGCTGCATTCCTAGCAATGTTACTAGACTTTTCACTGTCATGTTGCTGAGAGTGGAGAGACCTGTTGGTTATGAAGAGCTCAGCCTCTGGTCACTTGGGTCATTCTCTGCTGCCCATCATGGGCTGTATCTCTGTCTCTCCATTGTTTTTCATAAACAATTTGAGCATTTTCAGAGATTTAGTTAAATGTTCTAAGTGCGTGCTTTGAGACTTTTTTTTTTTGGTTTAAACAATAATTACAGCATTTGATTGAGTTAAATGTTCATCTCTTTCTAAAAATATGCTCTTATAAGGAAAGATTTTCTATTTTTCCATATTCATGGAAATGAGATGCAGAACTCCTGTCATACTGATAAAACCTCAGCTTCAATATTTTTCCTAGCTCAACTCTGAAAATGTATCTCTCTCTCTCTCTGCTACTGATCCTTCTTCCTCGCACAAATAGATCCAATTAGAAAAGCCATCATATTGATGTAGTATGGGCAGACATAAATTTGCAATGGCAACAAAAGTGTAAAAAAGTTGTCACTATTTTCAGCCCTTTTAGGAGGGAAAAATTGAAGTTGGTGGATGCTATTTGTAGGGCTAAAAATGTAGCCCTCTGAAAACAATTGGGATCCTTGGGATTCTACAAGAAGATAGGGGGATTTTCCACTACTTTAGTCATTGCAGGTATGCTGCTGGGTACATCAATGAAAACCAGAAAAAAAGCATTACCACTAGCTGACAGCTCTCAGCAATCACCTCTTATCTATCTTTTGTTTAATACTCTTCTTATTTATTTGTCAATGTGCTGTGTATGCAGCAGTCAAATGATTGTAACAGATATTTTTAAAAAAATACAAGGCTACAGTAGAAGTTTGACCTTGCTATGCACCATAATGGAAAAGTCTAGTCACATATGCAGAATATTTCTGTAATGAGCAAACACAGGATATGATTTACCAGAAAAAAATTACCTGTAGTACATTTTAGTATTTTTGCTAGAGTCCAGTGCTGACTTTAGTCCCTCTCCCTCTCTTCAATCTCTCTCTCTTCTTTCATCCTACCTCTTATTCAAAATTCACCACTAAGTGTTTATATCAGAAGATAAGGGACTGGCTTATTCCAATTTCCATTCTGTGTGTATAATTTACTAATAAAGTTTTTGCAGCCCCTGTGAGTTATGACATGCCTTTTCAACTGTGGGCATCTATGAATCCTCAGTGCTCCCTTCTCCTTTGAGATGGGACACCACAGGAGCTCTGAAAGATTTTTATCTGGTGTTATTACTGGAATCAACAGTAAAATGACACGTACAGAAAGAGATTTATGACTCCTTATAAATAAGCTGCTGTAGAGATTATGGAACTTATTCTGTAAACTGAACTGCTTAATAAAATAGCTGCATCTTCCCTGCTGAAGACAGTTTCCTTTTAGAAAGCCAACTGGAAACAGTTATCAAAATATACGATTCTATTGAAGAAAATATAGGGGTGACTTTTCATCTTAGTCTTGCATTTTAACTTTGTCTTTTGTCTTCTGCCTGTTTTACCTTTTCTAAGAAAAGCCCCACGAACCCCCAAAACATGTGATACTCTTTAGGTTAAAACTTTTGAGAAAATTCAGTTAAATGCCTATAAAAGTAATTTATGGAAAAATCTCATACAAATTAGTCAGTCAATATTCAACTGCTGACAAAATTTGAGCCAAAAATTAATCGTTTCATATCATTTAAACCAAGGTGTTTCTCAATCGTTCTGTTTATGAACTAGGTCTAAGATCAAATAGCTTATCTTCCAGGGTTTCATCTTTGTACAGAAAAAATCCCCTATAAACATCCTGTAGTGCTTTGGGCTGGAGTAGAGTTACATTTTTTTATAGTACCTACTATGGCATTGTGGTTTGGATTTGTGCTGGAAACCAATGAGTCTTCTCACTTTGGTGTTTCCAATTCTATTCTCCCATCCTGCTGGAGGGAGTGAGTGAGCAGCTGCGTGGTGCTGAGTTGACAGCTGGGGTTAAACTGCAACACATCCTTAAACAGAACCTGCTTAAGAAATAAAATCTAGTAAAGCTGATAGAGCATGACTTCTGTCTATAATGCTTTTTATACCTTGTCCTGAGTGTCTATGCATGTTTTTTGGGTTCATAGTGTACGTTGTCCATGACGGTTCACAGAAAAGCTACTTGGGAATGGAAAGAGGACTGAATGAAGTAATTTTATCACTTCTCTATATGCAGAAAATTATGGCATACCACTTTGGTCTGGAGTTCAATAACAGCAAAAAGGCTGAGAATGTGGTATTTTCTGTGTGAATAGGCCTTGAGGATAAAGGAAACTATTGTGTTGGTAGAATTCAGAGTGGCCTGAAATATAGAAAATCTTTCCTTCACATGATACAATATTGAGATGTTCTTGCTTTGAAATAGTTTTACACCATTATTACTTTTGATATTCCATTTTCTGTATTCCCCTATAATGTTTCCCTTTGTTCAGCTTTGACATTACTACCTTACTGGCAAACTCTTTGGTTGCTAATTTGAAATAAAATCTTCTGGAATAAAGGCAATGATTTGTGGAAGAAGGGTGATGAGAGATAGAAAGTTGGAGATTCAAGGTTTTTACATTTAAATGTTAACATTCTTTTTGCTTGTATATACCTGTATTTGTTTATAGCTAGCTCAGTTACTGAAATAACATATAAAATATTTAATCTAAATAAATTAATGTGTTAGTGAAGTAAAATAGCTCATGTCAATGTATCTTAGGTTGAGCTATTATTTTATTTGAATTGCCCTTCCTTTGACCCAGTTGATACTTCTTAGACACAATAAAGCCAATTTATTCTACTTATTTAATTTTTTTTTCTCTAGCTCCTTTGGTGGATTTTTTTTTTTTGTCTCAATTTTCTGGCAGGTTTTTTTCTTAAGACATTCACCTAAGTTCAAGGATTAAGTTTCTTTTATTAGTAGTATACCTTTCACATTATTGCTAAAATTATGCACATTTTGCCACTCTGTGGTTAGTGCTAATGAGGAGGAGGGTGAAGATCTTCTTCAAGAGCATGAGGTTCTCATTTATTCAGGCAAGTCCTCCATTGCCCCATATCCTCAGTAGACCATCCAGACATGAGAAGTCTTGAAGTTTTCCTGCATTATTCATTGCATCAAGTGGTTGGTTGTTCAGATTGCAATTTACTATAATCAGTTTTCTAGGTCCTATCAAAAAGACTTTTAATTATTAAATACAAGGTTATACATGAGCTCATCTCCCAGAAGAATGTTAAACCTCACTAACTTATTTAAATTCCCTTAGAAGCTATGAGATCCATGAACAGGATTAAACAGTTCTTCAGTTATCAGCATATACTGCAAACAGTTTTTTATTCTTTTTTCTTGAATAGTAACCCCTTCTCTGGCTGTGCTTTTACAAAAAAAGCAAGAGGTTCTCTCTGCTTTGCCTTTCTCCATTAGGTTTGTAAAATGCCAGAGTGTTTCCAATATCAGTCCAAAGCTGTGTGAAGCTCCCCGTATTTCCTTTGCAGCTCTAACTGCACAGTGTGTTACTTGTAGCGCATTTAAGTGTTACTGTCAAATTCTTGAACTCAAGACAGACACAATTTTTTTTCCCTTGTGAAAGGCGGTGCTGGAATATGAATGCAATGCTTAGCCTGAGGGTGACTCTGATTTCTTTGCTGTAGCACTGGTCTAGATTTCTGAACCTAGGTACCAAAACCTGACAGAGAACCATTCTTGCTGACCATTTGTAACTCATTGTGGTGAAACTAGTGGAAACACCAGCATCTACAATCAAACAAATCATCCTTTGACTGCTTGCTCTTCCTTGTTGACTTGCACTTTCCCATTGGTACTTTCTCATTTCTTCCTTGGTCACTTGCTTTTTACTTTACAAACTACATCTGCTGCTTCTTCAGTTCCTTTCCAACTTCTCTTGAGCAACCCCATCTTCAGCCCTGACACCTGCATGCAAGACTCTGCTCAGTTCTGCTGAAGTGTAATGCTCACAGGAGAGAGAGAGATATAAAGCTTTCAAGAAAGGCATGATCCTATTTGACTCTTGAACTCTTCTGGCAGAAAAGTGTTTCCTGTATTTGATTTCAAATGCCAAAGTATCCACAAATACAGCACAACTATTGTATATGTTATCACTAAAATTTTATGTGACATTTGACAGGCCTGAGTATCAGCAGCCACCCACTGTAAAGTAACACAACCAAAAAACTGCAGTCACTTTTTCTGCAGTTGGAGAAATCCAGCTGTGGTAGTTTAAGACAAACAGCTCTCAGTTAAAAGTTACCATCTCCTGGCAGGAGCAGCTGAAATAGTATGTATTCATTTTTCAGATGCTCCAGTTTAGAGCTGTCAGTGTTTGTGTGGCTGTGCTGGCCTCTTATCAGGTGGCAGTGCTCTACATGCAGGAGGAAACTGAGGCACTGGTGATCCCCTCTGCAACTTCTGAAAGGGACTGCTGGTAATTTGGAGAGAAGGAGCCATATGTTTTAAACAGCTGCTGCAGCTGGAGCCTCCAGAACTTCCAGAATGAAACTTATAATTGGGATTTATGAAAGTAGGAGTCAGAGGTCAATATTCATTCAAACTACTAATGTCATTCTTATCTTGTGACTTTAGGATTATTACAGATTAGTGTATGCGACATACTGAAGAAAATGTAAATATTTTCAATTCAAATTTCACCTTCCCATTATATATTATTGGATGCCTCAGCTGTTTTAATATTTTTATTTAAACTTCTGAATTTATCACCGTAGTCTTTAAATGAGTAGTCATTTCAGGCACATAAAAATGCATCTGCATATATATGCAGATAAAAATTTGTAAATACATAGAACTTTATCTGTACATAAAGGCAGATGAAAATACTTGGTTAAAACATGAGTAACCTTGTAACTTGATTGCAGAAGTAGAGAAACAAGCTTGTTGGAATATTTTTTATTCCTTTTGCCCAGTGCAGATTATGCAAAATTGCGTTTCAAGGACTGATGGTAGAGAGATTAACAGCAAAGTACAGTGTAGTGGGAGGTCATAGAGGTTGAGTTCCCTCCCAGAAATCACTCAGTCTTGAAGGAAGTCTAAATGAGTTGAGCACTAATGCTTCAAAATCTCTTGGCTGGCCACCTGTCTGGGAAAGGGTAAGAACTGGTACTTGTCTGAGATTGGCTTGAAAATGGAATTGAATGCCCAGTGTGATGCCCTTAAAAGAAGGGAAAAATAAATGTTGAATCGAGGGCAAGGCAGAATTAAATTTACTTGACTAAAATTCCACTTCCTTTAAAATATATTTTGGTTATGGTGAAAGTAAGATAGTAGTGGGTATTGATAAAAACAACAACAAGCCAACAAACACCCACACATCTTTAAAGCGAAGGAATCAAAAGGAAAGCAATGCTCACAGCAGATAAGAGTCATGCAGTCTGCAGCATGTAGCAGTGGCTGCTTGTAGCACCTACTTTGGCTTGGCTCCCAGTGCAATCTCTCATGGTTTGGCTCTATCAGAAGTGTAGCACCAGAGAAAATCCCTTGAAGTGCTTCTAGTGAGGTCATTCAAAGAACAGCGAGCTCAGATATAGAAACATGTGCTAGAAGAAAATAACCTCAAGGGTCATGCAACAGGGCTTTTGAACTATACCTATGAGATTTAGGGGGACAAATCTCATGGATCTTTAATCTCTCATTTGCAGTTGTCTTAGCAGAATCAGTAAACGTTTGTTTGCCTTGCTAGAGAAGAATTCCTAAGGCAGAGCAAAATAAAAACGCTTCTGACAGCACACTTTCAGAGACACAAACAGTGCACCACCTCCCTGAACCTACTCAGATAGTTTATTAGAAACAGGAGAAAAATACAAAATTAAAGCTAATGCAGTAATATTCCACAAGGGGTGGATCAGAGAGGATGGGATGACTGTGTGTGTAGTTGAATTTAAATAATGCCTTGCTGCCTTCAGAAGGAGGAATGTTGCTTGTGTTTCTCCTCTCCCAGTTTTGGGGTTCTACTCTTACACAAAGATCTGGCCTCAGAGGTTCCTTTTGGGATGTAGTCTGACTCATTAAGATGATAAAAAACAATTCTGGGTTCTTTAAAGTAGTTTTTAGATATTGTAATATGCCAAATTAGCTTGGAGGAAGGAGGGGAGAGAGATTTATGGGCTGGATCAGATGACCTCCAAAGGTGCCCTTCCAAGTTTTCTGATTCTGGCAGAAGAGAAGTTGATGCGGGGGGTGTTGCAAGGATGTGAGGCTAAAATTGTGGAGGGGAGGAGGTAGAGAAGGACTTTTCCATTAAGCAGCAGTGAAGTGATATTTAGGTTTTTCCTGTTTTTTGAAATGATAATGTGTATCCTCACACCTCTTTATTCTTCCATTTCCTTTTCCTGGTTTGCATAACTGTTGGCTGAGACAGGCTCTTCACAGCACAGATCTTGTTACTCAGTCTTTCTGTAAACTACCTTGGTAGCACGAATTGCTGTGTTTGGTGGGTTTTTTTGTTTTGTTTGGATGGGGTTTTTTGTTGTTATTGAAACTTGCCTTTTTTTTGGCCTGCAGATGCCCTTTGAAACAGTTGATGTTTTAATGCAATATTATTTTAATTCTTATTTATAACGATTAAATATTTCCTCATAGCTTCTGCATCTCAGCATACAAAGAGAATAATCTGGTCTCTGAGCCTTTTCCAGTTTGCAGTGATTGGCACAGAGCTGATCTCTATACACTGTCCATGTTCTCTTGGGTATTTGAATTGAATAAGATTGAATTTCAAAGTGAATATGTTCACTTCCCTTTCCTCTCTCACTTTAAAAATTGTGCTGCCAGTGTTTTACCATAAATGCCTTCAGATTGGCAAGGTGACTTGCCTCACCTTCATCTAGTCACTTGAACCAAATGCTAGCCTTTGTTAGATTTGACAATTGTATGGTACTTGAGGAGAAGGCACACTGCATAATACAAAGCACACTCTTTTGATCTGTTATCCCTTGCATTCCCTAGAAAATTTGCTGAGTTTTGAGATTCTCTGTGATGTCTTTACTATAGTGAGCAGTGAGATTCTTTGTTTTTTTTTGCATTTTCCTGCTCCATAGTGAGATATTTTAGGTATAGAATGAATGACTACACTTAAGAGCCTACCTGTCCAATATCTGCCTGGGACTACTTCAAGGAATGAAAACCATTATAGCGCAAATCAAGGCACATTTCTCTTGCCAACCCTCCTCATCCTCCCCCAGCCCTACTTTTTAAAAGGTTAGAGAGAAGGTAATTGGGAAATAAGTAATGGCTTCATCCTCTCCTTGAGGATGTAAGGACCGTGGGATATGAAGTGCAACATCAGCTGAGGTGAACACTGGGCTATGCCTTATGTTTTGGGTGTATCCTTTCCCTACAAATGTACATTTCTTATAGGGGTAAGAGCAAAGCAACAATAGTGCACCAAGTCTTCCCTAGAGATGATATTAGTGGCGATGTGCTGTTGTATCCCATCCCCTTGCCTTTCAGTATGCTCCTCCTTTGGTGCTTATATACTAAAATCAGAGAAAATTTTGATTGATAGATTTTAACTGCTCGTTCCTACAGAAACAAAGAATAAAAGTCAAGTCCCCTAGAGTATAAATGAGTACAAGTTAGATAAGTGGTGACCTGAGACAGCATGCACAGCATGAAATACTTTTTTCAAGTATACATACAACTGTTCTTATCTTACCTTTTATAGCAGTGATGTCTCTAAAGGTATGTGAAAACATTCAGAGCTGTCTAGAAGAAAAAGCAAATGAAATTCTCTTTTCTCCTCTCTTCTCAGTCAGTTACAGGACTGCATGGGTAAGTGTTGAAACCCTTATGATCATAACAAAATGGGCAATGTGTGAACCAAAACACAATTACCTCTGAAAAAACACTTTTAAAAATAGAACAAAAGCATCTATTTGTACAGTTACCTGCATACCATCACTTAGCACTGTTGTGCATTTCATTAATGTGACTTTTTACACAAATTTTCCACATCACAAACTCAGAAGCTGAAGTGGGTATCAAGGCAGCAAAGAGTGATATGGACCAGGTGGACTCTCGGATATTCCCTGAGCCACAAGTCCTGCCTGAGTGTGTTTGTACCAAAGAGCTCATTAGAGATAAGTGATGGGTGTAAGATGCAGAGAATCGGGGTTGCATGAGAGGAAAGTGAAATATCTGTTGGAGAAGAAAGAGGCAAGAAAGCACTCTCCATAGGGGTGCTCCCAAAACATCCTTGTTAAATATTTATACTGCCTAAAGGTGAATCTATAAAACAGTGGAGAAGTGAGCGTGGTGTGCCTGGCTTTGCAGCCAGCAGCTCTTTCTGGTTAAAGCAGCTGATGATTGCAGTGGGAGCAGTGCGGGCTTCTAAATATAAGCCTGTGGAAATGTTTGGATATATGAAGGGAGAGTCAGGAGGAGGCCCATGAGATTGAATCCTCACTGGAGTTTTTGTCCAAACAAACCAGTTCAAAATGAGCCTGGTTACATCTCCAGCTATCAGACAGTTCTGTGTTTGGTGGGTTTTTTTGCATAAGTATGAGTGGCTAGAGAAACTGTTCACAGGAGTACAGTTCATACTTGTGGGGAAAATTTTGATTCAAATGTACAAATAAAGCTTAAACAAAAGAAGATTAATATAGGAGGATTATTAAAGGGAAAAAAATTCATCTACAAAAGGGAACAAAAAGCCACCAACAGGTATAAGTGCTGCAATAGCTCTTATATGTGCTCATTTGTTGCTATAAGAACAGCCATATATCAGAACATGCTAATAGTAGACAGGTAATTGTCTCCTACCATAAGCTGATGCACATACAGTAAGTAAAACTTGGAGATTTTGTACTTCTTTGTTTTTAAATGACTTTGTTCTGTTCCAGTTAGTCAATGAATAATGTGTGCTGTTTGAGGGAGGATATACTGGATACAATGGAATAAGGATAAGCCACAAATTACCTTTATAAAAGGAACAGCTCAGATTCCTAGTGTAAATTCCACTTCTGTCCCCAGGGCTGGGAATTTTGTAGGGTAAGCTTGCCCCAACACCTCCTCTATCTGCCCATAGGAAACTCAAGGACACAACCACAAGGGGAGTGGACTATGTGGCTCCTAACTACTTCTAGAAGATTCTATTTTTCTAGAATATCAGGCAGATTCAATTATGTTATGGTGTCTTAAAAATTCTTTAGATGAGGAGTAACTTATGGCACTAAGAAGTTTATTTCTGTAATGAAAATAACAATGAAAAGATTTTTATATCTGGCACAAGTGTTTATTAGAATTCACATTTAATTTTTAGGTATAATGCTAATTTGATCTAAAATAAGCTTGCTGGTAACAGGACAAAGGTGTTTTGAGCAGCTCAGAGCACTTCTTATAAATCCTTGTGAAAACAGTTTCAGGAGGCATGCAGCCTGCTTAAAAACTACGTGAGACTGCTGATGAATTAACATTGTCTTTTGCTGTGACAGAAAGACTTGTAAATGGTATTCAGAAGAATGATAAGGGTAATAGAAGTAGGTCAGCTTGGCAAATAAATAGCCTGACTTACCCACAGGCCTTGATTTGCTGGCACTTTGAGATTCCAGGCCAGCTATGTTCCAAAGCTGCTCATCCCATATCATATTTAATCCATACCATTTTTTGGCTTGTCAAAGATTTATTTGATATACTGTGTATATAAAAACTAATATTCCAGTGCTGAATTTTTTTTAGTGGCTAGTTTAACTTGATTCAATGTGACATTCCCATGTGTAATGACATCTTAGCTACCAGTTTCACATCATTAATTATGATATTGCTCTGTACTGTGACAAGAGGCCTAAATTAAAACTCATTTCAAAATATATAAATTGACATTTTTACAGGGTCATTTATTTCATGAAGTAATAGATATCGCAGGGGTGAAGGAAATATCACTCCAAATTCGGTGTTTTCCTAACAATTTTTATGGAGAAATAGCTGTTGGATAAACAGGACCAAAATTGATGTG
The DNA here is from genome assembly GCA_013400435.1 of Pycnonotus jocosus. Lineage (NCBI taxonomy): Eukaryota > Metazoa > Chordata > Aves > Passeriformes > Pycnonotidae > Pycnonotus > Pycnonotus jocosus. The sequence continues at coordinate 3,082 of VWYP01022016.1, read as the reverse complement.
AAGACCTTTTTTCTTTTTCCTGTTCACCTCAAGCCAGTGTTTCAAAAGCATCAAGAGTTGTAAAAAGATTTTATACCTTTCATTGAAGAATTCTACTGAATGTGACCTTATATTATCCATTTAAGCATATGGCTAAAAAGGGTGTTCCAAAAGCTTTTCAGCAGGAATTTAAGCAGATGCAGGCTTAGGAATTTAATCTAAGTTGTTTAGGATTAACTAAAAAAATAATCATGATCATTTTATCCAGTGAATAATGGATTGCCTTAATCTGATTAGAAAACTGGATGCAGCAGCAGTACTTCCTGTGTTTTGGCATACAGCAAAAATGGACTGTAAGAAAAAGTGCTCTGATTGTGTGATTTGACCTTTTCTGTGTTGGTTTCACAGTTTACCATATTATTTTGGGCATGCAGTTGTTTGAGACAAATGACAATTTCTTGCTTCTTTTGCATTTCAGCACTGCAGGTATCTAATAGCTCTTTGCTCCTTTTCTGCAGCGAGACATGCATTTGGTTTGCTAGCAGATGGTCTTTTTTCTCTACAGTGCTAATCAAACTTTGATACATTTGGATTTGCACAAGGGAAAAGCTGACAAGGCTGACTGAGCGCATCTGCTTGGCTGTTTCTTACAGTTCCAGGGATATGACTCAATATTCACTTAAGACTGTAATGCTGGAATTGGAGAGTCAATGTGGTGGCAAAAGCTCCTTTTTTTATAGTCAACTAAGGCAGAGCGGCTGCTCGTGCATCTCCAAATAACACTCAGGCTGGTGGCACCAACACCTTTGAATTGATGAATTGCAACATTACTCTTTAGCAGCATCTGAGCAACATCTTGTCTGTGAAAAACTTGAGTAACCAGGGAATTCCACTTGGCTGTTCTGAAGTGGTCTGTTTTATAAACAAGACAGTCTCAAGTCTTGTTACTCAAACCATATTTTGATATGCATATATAGAGAGAGATTTCAGAACTGGGGGTCTAATCAAACCCCTGGTATTGGAATTGCTGCAGCAAGAATGGGCAGAAAGGGTGGTCCAGTAGTCTTTCCATGTGAATAAATACTGTTTTGGTTGTTTCTTGTTTGTTGCTTTTCTTTTTGTTTTGTTTTGTTTTTCAAACTTGGTGGCTGTGTCAGTAACATGTATGATACCTAAGCTGCAGCCAGCAGCTCTCTTTTTTTGCTAGTTAGACTCCTCTCTACATCCTAATATTGTGCTTTTTGGTTACTTGTACTGTGAAAAGCCAAGCTTTTATGGTTTCACTTTTTTTCCTTTCTACCCTGTGTATCCACATGGGAGAGACAATGAGTTCCAAGTATTTATACTGAGTGTACAGAAAATTGTTATGCAGCTCTAGCTTTTCACTTGTGGAAACAGAAATTTAGACTCATCTGTGGTAAAATGACATGAATGATCTCTTTCGTGACCGTGTTCTTTCATAGCACTACTTGACAGAAATGCACATCCTACCACAGAGGAAGGTCAGAATTGTGATAGAGAAGTTCAGTTTTGTGCAGCACTGAAAAGCAGTTTAAGAACACAGCAATGAAAACTGTTCCCTTAGTCCCTCCAGGGCATCCATCATTTGGGGCTTTCTTAGCATATCTTTTGTGACTGTTCCAGAAAAGAGGCTTGTAGGAGGACATATGTTAATAAATGCCACCTATTCTTTTGTTAGCTGAAGACTCTCATATGATTTCCAAGAGTGTTTCTGGCTCATTTTTATCTCTAGATTCTGCCCTACAAGTAAGTAGCTCTGCTTACAAAGTTATTTATGATCAGAAAATGTTTTAATGCTCTAATGATTAGAGAGAACATAGAAATACTCTGAAAAGAAGATGTAAGAATTGAAAAGAGTGAAGGATATGATAAGAAAAGACAGCATCTGAGTGTGCAATGGATATAAAGGGTCTCCTGTTTCCAGTGGAAGGAACTCCAAGTAATTAGTTTGCTTTGTAATGGGCCCATAAATATTGCAGTGTGTTCAAACTGATATCTCTAAATCATCAATTTAAAAATTAATTTATATGGGCAACACCAGATAATAAAGTTTTTATTTTTCAGTCAGGGAATTTAACTTGATAATGATGGATTGCACTGTTAGCTGGATTTAGCAAAATGGAGTTTGGCTTGTTTACTTGCTTCACTTTGTTTTTTCCTAATTTATGTTTCCTGTGAATGGATAACTCCAAACAACTATGTGAAAAAGAGGATGTATTTTGCAAGACAGAAAGAATTCTATGAGTATCGTCACAATATTGCAAATCATTCTTGAAATGGCAATACTGAAGAAGGATGGTTTGGTGCTTCTCTGTAGATCCTTCTATATGTCTTAAAACTGAAGTTTTACCTGAAGTTTCTACAATATAAGAGAAGGCAAAGACTGTTTTTTGAGACAGTTTTTGGGTTCCTTGTTTAACTGTATTGTCAGAGTGAGATAAGAGGAACATTTAGCTACTATGAGTTGTGGTTAGGTTAAAAAAATAAACAGACAACATTGGCAGAACCCACCCAGCGTCATTGGCTTGGGCACCTAGCTACATTCTGGGGTTATTTTCTCAATTGAGCTGTGACAAGTTTTCATTTATCCTAGAAAATACTACATATACAATATACTAACAATAGAATTAGTTTTTTAGTTTGTTTGAGACAGTGCATTTTGTCTTTTTAATTTCAGTGTAACATTCCCAACTCCAATCATTCCTTGAATAATTTTGGTCCACTTTTATTGATTCCAATTCTGATTTCTGTGCAGTCATATTGCAGGTAAGTATTATTGGAATATTCTATATATATTGATTCATCAAGATGGCTGCATTTGTACTGATAAGTGAAAATAGAAATTGGTAAATTTATAATAAGACATTTTCTTTCCCTTTTAATACTAAGCCCTCCTAACAGTCTAAAATTAACTTATGGTACTGTTGTTTTGGGGTTTTTTTGTATAGAAAATGATTCTGCAACATCTTAAAACAGGGAAGATGTTCTTCACTTCTTAGTATATACACGTTTCAATGTGTATATGTATTATATTACTATGTAACATAGATATAATATACATATTATATTATAATATAATTAT
>VWYP01022015.1:0-35946 GCA_013400435.1 Pycnonotus jocosus | reverse complement strand
TATTATATTGGAATAATATGTTTCAAAAAGGGTTTCATTCATGGCTGCACTTCTTGGTGATCACAGAGATCTCTTAGATGCTACTGTTCATCTTGCTTTGTGTTGCTTTGACTATGGCATAAAAGCAGAAGCATAGTCTGTAGAGCGAATCTGCTCTAAAGAAGTGCTCCAGGTCTCCTCCCCAGCTTCGTACAGCTCTGTATTCATGCCAGCTATGGCTGACAGTTACAACTGAGACAACAAACAGCTGCTTTGGATTACAGGAAAAGCAAAACAATGCTCAATTCCAAGATAAGAATTGTTAAAAAAGTGAAAAAAACCCACTGCAATATTATCTGTGGTTTTTCTTCTGGTTTGGAAGAGTGCCATATTTGCATACTGTGGAAGCTTGTAGAAGCTTTGAGTTATAAAGACAAACTCAATGGTTTTGGTAGTGCTTTTTGCCAGTGACATGGCTTCTCCAGCCTCTGTTCAATATAAAGGGTTTATATTCTGAATATATTGATCAATACCACTTCAAGTCTGGAAAGCACACACTCTTCATGCACATGGCAGTGTTGGGAAACCAGTGAAGCTAAGGTGAAGTTGTGCTGGTGTGGTTTACTCTTAAGGGTAAAGAGAATGGTGCTTTACTCCGCCTGTGTAATGTATTGTCAGAAAGAAGAAAAGCTGGTGCTTTCCACTTGTGTATTTTGTGGCTCACTCTCGAGTTTTACCTAGGTAGTATTCTCAGCAGACAGACTACTACATTTCCACTGAAACAATTCAATTCCACGCCCAGGAAATGCAGATAAGAAATGAAATAGAAACATTGATCTAAACTTCGTGGTTAAATAATTATTGGTAGCAAGAAGTCTGCCTGCCCATTTTATTCATTCACTGGTTCATCTAAATCAGGCCTTAAATAAAGCCTTTTGAAAGGACTGAAGTCAGTGTAGTTTAGAAAGCTGTCATAGAGATTTCTGAAACTTTTTCATTTTTTGTTAAGAAAGGCTGTGGGCAGTGTAGGTGCATGATAGGAGTCTCTGTATGAATAAAAAATTATTATGCAGGACACAGAGTACACTCAAATAACATTGGTGGGAAAAGTCCAGTGAAGACTCATGGGAGTAGGTTACAGTTTTTAATCTCTCCAGGCTGCAACACAGGCAGAAGCTGTTTCAGAGTGTATTCTGGAAGAGAGGGTGTAGAAACTTGTGCAGTGCTCAGTGAGCCTATGATTTGGCAGGTGAATTCCCTCTTCAAATTCATGCTCATAGCCTGTAGCTCCTGGCATCTTGCCTGCTTTTCAGGTTTGAAATGGGAGGAGTGAATTTCCATGTATAAAAGTACTTTTGTCTACAATTCACCTCAAATAGTTGTTGAGCAGCTGCCACACTTTCTAGCTGGCCTTAAGCCTCAAACCCTATGACAAAGAAACTTCTTTTTGTAAAGCACTGGGGAACATAAATATATATTTTTTTGTGATTTTTAAAAAATATAAATATTTGAACTACATTGGAAATACTGTTTGGACACAAATTAGACTTTCTTTTAAAGAAGCCAAGAAATATTCGGGGAGAAAGATACTTGTATTTCTATTTTCACTTTCCGTATTAAATCATTCAAAGCTTATGCATGTTGATTATAGCATTTCCTCTTTACTTCTTGTAATGTTCTTCTCTAAGAGAAACACTCATGTAAGCATTGCAGCAAATGGGTCTAGCATGTATTTAATTTTTCTCTTCACTTCAACAGTGCAAAGGAGCCTGAAAAAAGATTGTAAAAGCCTAAAAAATTGTTTTAAATTACTAACAAAACATGAAGAATTTATACACAATATATTTTGAGGCTCTTGTGACATGAGACATAAAGGGTTCTGAAAGTCCTGCTGCACTTATCAATTAGTGTATTTTGCAGTGCAATTGCATCCCAGAGCTCTATAAACATTGTTTTAGAATTGACTGGAACATTTGAAGCTAAGTCACTGCTTGATTCTGACTGGCCCGACGTTCCTCTACAATCACTTTACACTAGCATATGCAAGAATTCCAACAGCTGTACTTTTCAACTGGCCTTGCAATCTCCCATTTCAACCGGCCTTGCAATATGTTTACATCTCTGGCTTCTAACAATAGTAACAGGAATGAGGTGAAGGGTGAGAAATGCTTTGCAGGAAGACTAAAGAGCGCTCTGTAAAAGATTGTTCAAAAGAATGAAGCTAAAAGAGCGTGTATTTCTTAGTTTACATACATTGCTGACATGTTTGAAGGAGCACGGGCTGTTACCATTAATTTAAAAATAGTTAGTAGTTAGAGAAAGTCTAGGGAATAATGCATATGTGATCATTATGCTTTATCCACTGCTAAAATGCAGTCTCCTGCTAGAATGAAACAGTGACTGTTCAAAAGGGCTTGTCAGCACTACAAGGATTCTGTGTCAGGTAACCAAAGTGACTGATATTAATGGATTACTTGAGAATACCACCGTTTTCAGTAATTAACTGCAAATGGGCATCATGCATGTCTGAATCAAGAAACCAAGATATCTTTGCTCTATCACCTTGACCAAAATAGTTTCACTTTTCCCCTCTGTGTATCCTGCTTATTTGAGTTCCAAATTTGGGGATTACAGGGGTCTATTTCTTGTAATATACTTGCTAAGTAAGAAGCACAATGAGGTTTATATCTTCACTGGAATGTCTAGGTGGTGCTTTGATATGAGGGAATAAATTGCAAACAGTTAAATAAGTAGTCACATCTTATGTATAAAAGAGGCACTTTAGTGCAATTGGGAGTACAATGGAAGAAGAATGCATGGCAAAAGATTTGCCTGCAGCTTGGGAGAGGATGGATGCAGTCTGAGACAATGCTGGCTTCTGCCACAAGCTGTATTTCCAGTTACGCTGACTGCAAAGTGAAAGAATATTTTGCATAATGGAATTTGCCTTTTTTTTTCCTTCTGTATAAGCCAACCACATGAACCACACTCTAAATGGTTGCTCTTTTATAAATCACAGTTCAGATTACTATCATGTGCCCAGCTGCTGTTTGACATTGAGCTCTTTCATATTTATTGCTTACTTTCCTAAACTTCTGCTAGACACTATTAAAAGTATTCACATTGGTGAGATCTTAATTTAAATTGGGTAAGTATTCCCAGAAAGTCAAAACTGTTAGCATAGTCCTGGCATTTTACGGCATAGCTGTGTGATGCTAAACAGCTTGGGTGTATATAGAAAGCACTCCTGAGGTGATGTGTGGCCAGTATGAACAGGTGGTATGAAAAACAGTGCATGATCACAGCAGAAGATGGCCAAGAATCCACATCCATAATGTTAGTTATGATGACAATGGGAAGAGAAACAATAAGCTCTGTCTCTGCCTGGAAACAAGGTTTCCATTTTTTTTAATACAGAAACAGAAACTTGATTCTAGTGCTTGTTTATTTGTATATAGGAAGCATAACCCTGCTGATACTGAAAAATAATCAGACCAAGTCAGAGACCATGCTGCTTACCTCTCATGTATCTTATTCAGATTTATTTGCTAGTCACTTAGGATCCATGCAGTAGTTCCATGCAAGGATCCAGGCTCTCACAACTACTGTGAATACTTCCCTGAAAATTCTTAATTTAACTCAAATCACATTGTGAGGTTCACCATGGAAACAGGGCATCGTGTGGTTGTCCCTCAGTTCCTTCCCCCTTGCAAGAGCTTTCCAGCATGCTTTGGTATGGACACCTGGGGCTTAGAGCTCAAAACATTGAGTTCCATTTTGCTGCTGTGCTGCTCTATTCTGTTGAACAAGGCCCTACAGTTTCCTCTTTGCAGAGGTTGGGGTGGGAAGTGTTCTGGCTTTAAATTAATATATTTTACTAATCCATTGAGAACATCACTAAAATAAGCAAATGTGATATACCATTTTTATAAAGAAGGTGGCTTTTTTCAGAGTACACAGCAGAAATTAGCTGGTGATCTGAGATAGCTATTTGTGTTTTCCAAGAACTTCGACATTCAGCTGACACTTCCTTACCCTTAAAAACAAAACCAAACCCCACCCAACTACCGCACATTATTATGTATGCATATTCAGTGTTTTCTGACAAAACTACCCACTCTGGGAGACCTGCGCAGGAAGATTGGGTAATCTGTTTAAAAATGCCGAATTGAAAGTTTTTGTCAAAAAATATAATGCCTGAACAAATGCATGTCATTACAGTGAGGTGGTACACCCTACTGCAACTAATTGCAGGTGCTTGATGTTGTGATGTGGTTGTTTTACTGAGTTCACGTTATAATTTCCAATAGTACATCACTATTACTCTGTGTTGTTGGCATTGAGGGATTACTACTCTTCATCCTACCATATAGAAAGCAGCTGGAGGATCAGTGCTCCAGGCTTCAGGCATCACCCATAAACAGAAGGGAATACTCCGTTGTAAAATTCAGACTCTTAAAGAAATCCAAATGGTTGTCTACTCAAAAAGTCATAGAATCATAGAATTGTTTAGGTTGGAAAAGACCCCTAAGATCATTGAGTCTAGCTGTTAATCTAGAACTACCAAGTCCACCACTAAACCATGTCATGAAGGTTTTCTTTTAAACATCCTCAGGGATGGTGACCCAACCACTTCCCTGGGCAGTCTGTGCCAATGCTTGACAGCTCTTTCCATGAAGAAATTTTTCCTAGTATGCAACGTAAACCTCCCCATGTGCAACTTGAAGTTGTTTCCTCTTGTCCAATTGCTTTTTACTTTGGAGAGGGGGCTGACCCCCACCTGGCCACAGCCTCCTTTCAGGCAGTTGTAGAGTGATAAGGTCACCCCCGAGCCTCCTTTTCTCCAGGATAAACACCCCCAGCTCCCTCAGCTGCTCCTCACAGCACTGGTGCTCCAGACCCTTCCCCAGCTCCATTGTCCTTCTCTGGACTCTCTCCAGCCCCTCAGTGTCTTTCTTGCACTCAGGGCCCAGAGCTGGACACAGCACTCGAGGTGTGGCCTCAGCAGTGCCCAGCACAGGGGGACAATCCCTGCCCTGCTCCTGCTGGCCACACCATTGCTGATCCAGGCCAGGATGCCACTGGCCTTCTTGGCCACCTGGGCACAGCCTGGCTCATGTTCAGCTGCTGTCACCAGCACCCCCAGGTCCTTTGCAGCCCCTCTGTCCCAGCCTGTGGCCCTGCCTGGGGCTGTTGTGACCCAAGAGCAGGACTTAGGTCTTGTTGAACCTCACTCCATTGGCCTCAGCCCATGATCCAGCCTGTGCAGATCCCTCTGCAGAGCCTTCCTGCCCTACAGCACATCAACATTCACACTCAACCTGGTGTCATCTGTGAAGGGCCTGATGGTGCACTCAATCCCCTCAGCCAGATAATTTATAAAGACATTAAATACTGAGCTGTGGGGAGCCCCACCCATGGCTGGCCACCAGCTGGGTGTAACTCCACTGACCATCAGTCTCTGGGCCTGGCCATCCGGGGCAGTTTTTATCCAGTGAACAGAATGCCTGTCCAAGCCATGGGCTGCCAGCTTTCCAGGATTATATTGTGGGAAGTGGTATCAAAAGCTTTACAGAAGTCAGGTAGACAGCAGCCACAGCTTCTTCCTCAGGAGGTTAGGTGGTCAAGCAGAACCTGCCTTTTATAAGTCCATGCTGGCTAGGCCTGATCTTGTGCTTGTCCTGCAAGTGCAGTGTGATGGCATTTAAGATGACCTTCTCCATGACCTTCCCAGCATCAGGCTGACAGACCTGTAGTTCCCCAGATCCTCCTTCCAGCCTGTCTTGTATTCGGGCATCATATTTGCTAACCTCGTGTTAACTGGAAACAGCATCATTAGCCAGGATTGCTGGTAAGTGACAGAAAGTGGCTTGGTGAGCTCTTTTACAGATCCCTCAGTACCCTTCAGAGGATTTAATCTAATCCCATAAACTTGTGGGGTAGCAGGTAATTGACCCCTTAGGTAATTGATGAAGGGGGCTTCATTCATCTCCCGATCCCTGTCCTCCAGCTCAGCAGGCTAGGTATCCAGAGAAAAACTGGTACTGTTATTAAAGTCAGAGACAAATAAGGCATTAAGTATGTCATCTGTTTTCTCCTTTGTCACATGTTTCTGCCCACATGCCATAAAGGATGGAGATTATCCTTACCTCTCCTTTTGTTGCTGATATATTTAAAGAAACCTTTTTTACTGTCTTTTATGGCAGTAGTCATATTAAACTCTCTTTGAGCTTTGGCCCTTCTCTAACATGTTTTTCTCTGTAAAAATTCTCTTTTGAGCTGAGACATGATTTCTATTATGAAAATATATTTAAAAGTTGCTTGAAAGACAGTTTTTCAGACTAACTCTAGGTTTGAAATTGTTGGTAGACATGCTTGAAAGGAAGTAGTTCACACCTGTGGTGGCATTTCTTTGAAGGTGTCTTTATTTAGAAAACATTTTGACACAGTTCTCAGACATCTTGCAGTCTCAGTCAGCTGGGGGATGTAATTTTTTCTTGAAAAATGTTTGGAATAATAAAAAAAACTTGGCTGCTAATGTAATATTGCTACTTAGTTAAATACATGATCATGCATAGCAACTAATAGAACACCACTCCCCACTCCCCCCGCAACTGCTGTGTGGAATGCAGATTTTATCATGCTCCTGCAGATTGTAGCGTTGCAGAAATGCATATGAATTGATGTTTTGACAGAGTTGAGAAGATGGGCCAGGAGGCAGCTAAAGCTTCTACTGGTGTAAGAGCGTATTGAAAGAAAACCATAAACAAATTATATCTAGTGCAGAGACAAAATGTTAGTGTTTTAAATTAGCATAGTTTAAGTTATCACTTGAAGCAATTTATATTTGTTGGTTTGAACTGTCACAATTGTTGAGTTTAGCCCAACATTTGCATTAGTAAACTTGTATTATGGAGTTAGCATGTTAAACAGGAGAGTTAGCTAATATGGATTTTATTTTCATATTATTTGGTTGGTACAGTAACACAAGAAAATTTTCAGACCAGCCTGTTGCCTAAAGCAGAGTGTGTCAGTAAGAACTGAACTCATCCTATAGCTTTCCAGTGGCCTCTGTGGTTTTAATTGATGATTTTGGTTCAGCTCACAGAAGCCAGTTGTAAGCACTGGCCTTTTTAATCTTAAAACTTGTGATTTAGATCTTACTGTGTTTTCCATTTGCTACAAATGGGGAACATGACAACCTCATCATGTCCTTATCAGTTTGCTATAGTGAACCCGTAAATACAGCTGTGCATTCTCAAGTGCTGTTCACCCAGCATCTTTTTGGTGAAAATGATGTGCTGAGGTGCTTACCAAAGGGCGCTGCCCAAGAGAGATTGTGCTGACCACAAGTACCATGTTTGCTGTCCCTTCATGGGTGGTGCTACAAGGCAACAGCATTTTAATTTGGGTCAGCTAGGGAATGTGGAACAAAATCATCCATTGTGATGATGAGTGTTACGTGATGGGTTCAGTTAGAGTTCACAACACCTGTCAGGAGAGCAGCTGGAAGGTGCTCTTTAGTTTGTTGAATATCTTTTCTGTAGTTTGAGAGGCAGAGTGTGACTCCAAAACCTCTGCCTATTCTCTTCCATCATCTAAGGAGATTATGGAGATCAGAGGACAATGAGGATCAAGGAGACAAAGAGCTAGTCACAGCTGGCAGCTCCGTGCCTTTCCTAGCCCAGAGAGTAATCACAAAGAGTAGTGCCAAGAGAAGGTTCCATGTAGTTTTTCTGAAGATACAGGCTGTTTCCAGTCCTTTCCTACTGCTCTGAAGTTGTGATTTCAGGCTAAGATTCCCACTGTCCTGTGTGAACTGTCCATAGCCCCGGTTAGTGTTGCTTTCCAGTCTGCCAGTGACAGCATTGTGTCTGCTATGTATTCTGCAATGGAAGCCTTGCAGCTGGCCAAGGTGGCTTTTGGTCAAGAATAAACATAGGCCAGTGGACAGGCTCTGCTGTCAGACTCTGACTCTCTGCACTGTGCCTTGAGAAGAATCATTTTTCATCTTTATGTTTCAGCCCTTAAATTGCTTCCTGCATTCCTCCACCTGATTGTCATAAATACAGAACACTGAAATCAAGTTCCCGTAAGGAGAGAATATATAAGCCACATTTTGGAGGTTTAACACCTGAGCACTGAAGGTAGCCCTCACTGGCCACAGTTCTAAGAAGCCACTGTTGGAAATTTAGTGTCTAATCTTTTTGCCTTAGTTTCTTCATATATGACATTGGGCTAATATTATTTACTAACCTGCTGAGAAGCTTGCAGTGATAGAGTGATTACTTTTTTTGTTAAGTGCCAAATTTCATTAGAACATATAAATATATCCTCCAGTTGGCTGTGAGATCTCTGTGGATTTTAGTAACCAGTTGCTATCTTCACAAAGAAGCTGAAGGAAAACAAAACCCCTGTGAAAGCAATCTTCCTGTCTGCCACCTTACCAGAAAACACCAGAAGCATGCAAAAACTGGTACTCATTTTTTTTTAATTTGCATAAAGAACTTACCCTGATTCCTGCCAGTTTTACAGCGTTCTTTTTACCCTTGTCTCACAAGTGCTGATCTTATATTTTAAAAAATATCGTTGAAAACTAGTGTCATTAGATCTGACAGTAAAACAAAATTTTACTTGTGAAAAAGAATTTGGAAAAGTATTTTTTTCTGTTGTGTGCAACAATGGCTGCAGTTAAGAAAGTGGTGTCTCAATTAAGAACTACTCCAGTAAAAGAGTAGTCCTGGAAGTCTTGACACATTGATTTTTGCATTTCTGAAACTAAGTAGTATGAGGTCTGCGTCAGGAACAGTATAGGAGAGGCTTTAGCTGTGCTTTTAAAGTACCTGTAAATGCAGCATTTGATTAGCTGTACAATAGGTATGTATGCAGTAGTGAAAACAATAAAATCCCGATGTAAATTTATCTGGCATAAAACCCCCTAACAGAACAGAAGGCAATGGAAGGACAGTAAGGGCACGAATTGCTCTTCTTGGCCTATGCCACTGAGAAGTCATTGCATGGAAATCACCCTGTGTATTAATTATAATGAGCCCTCTTAGTAGACATGATTTTGTGTTTCATGAAGAAACCTAAGGAGTAACAAATGAGAGGCAGTTTTCCCAAGACACATCTTGAAATCTACCAAAAAATAAGATGGCAAATTTGTTTACAGGAAAATCAATCTTTTCAAAATATTTAGCTGAGAGAGAAAAACTACAGAGGAAATAACACACTTCAGTGGTTTATGTCTGTAGTTTCTAGGACATTATGGCAAAATGGCTCAAGTCAACAATGGGATGAAAATCTTTATAAGATCACGACATAGTGAACTGTGCAAAAAACACTAGACACTGTAACAGGAGAGGTCATAGCACAAAAAATATTTTTAGAGTTTCAAGTATTAGAAGCTTCAAAAGCATCCAGCTCCTTTCTGATAAGCCCCCTACAGAGGATGTCTCTTTGGATCAACAGATGGAGAGTGAATGAATCTTTAAGAAACTCCAGATCTCTAGATCTGAAAAACTTACATCTCTTGGGTGCTAGAATTGGACAAAAAGGTGGCAGAGCCTCTCTCTGGGTTCACAGAATTATTTAACAGTTTAGTTTATCTGTTCGTGCTAATAAATCTCTGCTTACTTCTAAGAATCTACTGCAAGAATCACTTCAGAAATACTACAAGACTGGGGAATTTTAGAAACCAAAAATGCAGTCTTTACAACTGTATTGTATAATCAGCGTTTCTGGTCAGACCTTTTATGTTTTCCTTCCTCAGATTATATTTACTCCCAGGTTCTTATGCGAAAGATTGTTGTATCTTTCACATAAGACACAAAGTGCAGCCAACTATTCATGCACTGTAGGAAGGTCTCCTTTCACAGCCTTCAGTGTGTATGCAAAACTACTTTCAGCTCAGTTGGCAAGCTGCAAGTACAGCTGAAGTTTGAGGCACTGTGTGTGAGAAAGGGATCTGCTTCCTGCTGTAATCTTGATAGGAGAGGCTATGACTGTGGGGTCTGTTGTAGTGGTGATGATGGCTACAGAGACGCATTGGGAGAGCTGGACCAAGCGTTTTCTTAGGGTATTAGTGTGTTCAGACAATTTCAGTCTGCTGCTGTGTGATACAGGGAACTCTGCCGCATTCCTCTTCCAAAGGATGGAATTCTGCATGTTGAGCATAGAAACCTGTGCAAAGGTGCAGGAAGGCACATGTGTGTAGAGCCAAATAACACTCTTAGAGAATGAACATACCCCTGACTCTGCACGTTCCTCTAGTGTTTGCAGACTCACAAAAAGTCACACCATGATGCCAAATACCCTAAAGCATCACAAACAGTGAGATGGGAAAGGAAACTTAACTACAGAACACTGTACAATGTAAGTGAGTAGAGATCCTGGATCAGATTACCCACTGTGGTCCCTTCCAACCTGACCATTCAGTGGTTCTATAATTGTGTGACCTAAGCTCAGTAGCAGCTGCATCAGGCAGGCCCTTGTCAGTGTTGGCCGTCTGTGAGGAAAAGTTGGAGCTTAGGATCCTGACAGGCATGGGATTAATTTTTTGTCTCCGTGTCAACTGCTTTACATCAAGTACTGCTCTGTGCCCTTGGTCTGAGGTGGCTCTGAGGCTGGACACTGGACAAACTGTTCTAAATGGCCTCTGTTATAATGGTGAGCTTTTGCACAAATAGGGCCGGCACAGAAAAATTTCTGAATCTAAGGAATTTCCTATGATTCTCTGAATCCTCAGAAAACCCTATGAAAATAATGAGGAAAAAAAATTTCCACCTTTAAAATAAAAAGGTAAATAATGTATACTTGCAATATTTCTCCTAAATGATTATGAAGATGCCAATGCTGTAGAAGAGGTGTGATGAGCCATGATGACAGTGTGATCACATGAGCTCTTAAATCCCTCTTAAAATTGTTTGAAAAGTTGATAGGCTTTTATGTCCCAAAGTGGTAGCTGTGATGTTTCTGGTGTTTTGCAGTGGAAAAATATATGGATTGTGCAGACAATTCTTTGGTGATGGTAGCAGAATGCAGTCTATTAAATGGTGAGGAGACAGAGATCTCCACCTTTGGCAATGGTAGAGGTATTTAAAATTCTTTATTAGGAGTGAATTTTAGAGAATATAGCTTCCTCTGTAGGTATTTGTACAAGAACATTAGCGTGCTCATCAGATATTAGGCTCAGCAACAGAACAACTTTTGAAAGATCATCATAATAGTGGGTGATCCTTTGTTTTATATGTGAATATTTTTCCCTGTTTTAAATAATGGACTAAGGCTAATCACCTGCTCAATTTACTGGAAGAGTGGACTAGTCTATTCAGTATCAATGTACAAGCAAATGGTCCACTGGAGTAAAGGCTGCTTTTAAAAGCATTTTGAAATTATGTTCATTGAAATGGTATAAGGAATGTAGAGCCCATGCCAGTGAGGAGATATACTGTGTTTTGTTCAGAAAATATATCCTTTGTGTGTATATATTTTCTTAGCTCTCTGTGCCAAGCTGAACTCCCCAGACACCTGAATACTTCACACTCTGTGAATAAACACTCAACTAGTGTCAGAGAAGAATGTGCCAGGATTATTTAATCAGTAGACAGAGGGGGAAAAAAATCTCTGTCATGACCTACTGACCAGACGTTTCTTGGCAATTGCTAATCAACAGTGTTAGTCTTTTATTGTCTCTCCTGCCATTATCTTCCAGGAAAGGTCTGAGCGAGAGGTCAGAGTAGCTTAAGTAGATATTGGTTCATTTGTTATCTTTCATGCAGTATGCTGCAGTCAACAGTCTGCTCTCCATTGAAGGTGAAATACTTCACCTTAATTTGTCATGTTCCTTTACTGTAGAATTTGGCAACCAAGCTCAAAAGAAAAGAATACTTTCTGGTGGGAATGTTTCTGAGAATAATTTTTAATGCTTTCTATGAGCATTAATTTTTGAAAGATCTATATTTGTAAATCACAAACTACTTTGTTGGCAATCTACAGGAGAAACACATTAGAAAAGTGACCTGGATCTTAACTCAGATTACCAGTTCCTAAGATTGTCTCTGTTCAGGTGAGTAACTGTATTCTATGCTTACCTTTGAACAGGCAATTGGATTTGCATGCCTTTCCTGAAAAAGCCTTTCTTATGTTGCACACCCCCCCCTAAACATTAATTCCTACAAGAAGATGAGGGAAAAGGGGGTAAATGATAGGAAAAATTCACCTAGCACCTGCCTTCTTCACGTGATATTCTACATTTTTAAGGAATTTAATTTGAAAGACAGTGCTATCTTTGATCAGAAATTGTTCATTAGTCAGCTTTTTCCACCCATGCTGCCTTAACAAAGCACTGCTGAACAGGAAAACCAGAAATCTGATTGCTTCCTTTCTGGGGAATGGAAGTATCCATTCCCAGAAATGGAGACTTTCTCTCCCTTTCTCTCTTGCTGTAATACTGGAAACATTCCAAAATTGTTCAAGCCTCTATGGGAAGCCAACACAGACTGCTCTATCTTCCTCTCCAGCATAGACGAGTGGCTGGCAAACAAATGAGTGCCACCACAGCTTTCCTGGTTGCCATTAGGCAGCCCAGGACTCCTGGACCCTGGACATGCAGGGTAATGCAAGAAAGGAGAGAGAGTGACCTCCTCTCTCAAATCCAGCAGCAGCAATGAGGATCCCCTTCTGTTCAGGAAAAACTGAAGTTGCATCATGTGACCAGCCTCTTTTGAGGCATCCCAGTAGATAACTAAAGGCATGGTTTCCATACCCATTGAAGAGGGCTAATGTGGCAAAGCAGTTACAAATGTTTGACCTCACCAGGATTTCCTCATTGTGCCATTTGGTCTTCCCTCTCTTCCACATGCTGTACCCATTCCCAAGCATGTTTAACTAAAGATAATTAATCTCTGCCAGAATGATTATTTTAGGCTTTCATTCTATGAAGACAAACCTCATTCTTGTGACTGCCAGAGCTGTAGGAGTTAAATTTCCTTTCTCTTCTGTGCAGTCTGTACCCAAACCATTTTCTTTGTACCAAGTGGTAGTGGCATAAAGTCTACACTGAAGCTTTAATGTTTCTAGGAAATAACTTATAAACCATTTGTCTATTGTATGAAGCCACACAGACAGGTACAAAGTGGCATAATTCAGGACAGAGATTTTGGTACTTGCAATAGGTGGAGCTTCAAGCAGAGAAGCTCAGGGGCTCTGTAGAACAGAGAGAGCAGCTCAGCCAGTGACATTATGGAGCAAATACCAGCAAATATCAGGAGAGATTCTGGACTTTTCAGTGAGGCTGGCCTGAATAGGACTGGTCAGGTGCAAAGACAGAGCACGCCAGAATTGATTTTTCCTTTTAAAGTGCATACATCTGTCATGCAGTGTTTTTTCCATCTAGGCTCAGGTTCTCTGTGAGAACCAAGCACATGAGCTTCTTACGTTTTTGATCAAGAAGCTAGATGTTTACATCACTTGTTGAATTTGAGCTTTATACCCTGATATTTGGGTGAGATGTTTAAAAATAAAACATTCTTTTATTTGCGTGCAGAAGTTCCCTCTTCCCTGTGTTGCATCAGAGCAGCTGCTGTTGTGCTCTGCTTTTTTCTTTCTGGGACTGTCTGTGACAGCCACCAGCCATCCTATTTACAGTCATTAGCGCAAGGAAATTGGAAACTGCAGCTACTGGAACATGATTATCTTCTTCCTGTCAGGTTTGTCTTTTACTGTGAAACAGCAAAGGAAATGTTTGTACAGCTAAGAAGACATTTATCTAAACAGAAGTGCCAGGTCTTTGTTGAGTGAGCTGCTGATGTAGAGCTTACTAGAACTGGTGATACAGAAGGGTGACAAAAGGGGACAACCTCCCCCAGCCCATAGCCCCTCTATAATAGAAGTGGAGAAGCCTCTAAAGCAATTGCAGCAAGATTTAGATAAGAACCCTAAAGTAAGCAGAAACTGGTGTCTTTGTTAGCCTCTAGGAAAGTCTTGTGCAATGTTTAGCCAAAGGCTTATACCACTCATGACTCCAGTCAAGGTTCTTGACTGGACAGCAGTCTAGTTAAATTTCCTCCAGTTCAGTGATCAAAGTGAAACAATGCCTAAAACCTCACAACTGTGCAATCCTTGTTTTATGAAGATAAAACAGTTTTGTCAAAAAATGCATTTTTGTCACTGAGGAGTATGAAGAATTAAATAAAACATATATCTGTCTGTGAAATGAACAGTTTTGAACAGTGCATGCTAAAGGTCTGTCTGTTCCACAGGAATCTGTGTTTTTTTGTACTTTTTAAACTTGTTGAATTCACAAACCCCATGAACTTACAATTTAGAAAATGTGTGAAAAACAAAGAGACAAAAGACCTCAGTTGCTAAAACTGTCTTTTATTTTTTTAATCTTAAAAATACTTTTTATGGCACACAGCATCAGAATCAGCACCTTTGCATTTACAAACTACTAAGAAGCCCTGTCAAATTGTTTCCCTAGTTCCAATTTTTAAATCATGCAGAAAACCTTACTCTTTGTTCCTTTTTTTTTCTGTGAAAGGCTTAACAGTACCTTTCTGCAACAAACTCACATTATGAGAGTTCCAGTCACACAATAAATTTACTACACGTTAAATGCTGATTTAGTAATTTCATCATAAATGAAAACTATAATGCAAATGCATATATAGATATACACACACAGTGCAGCTTTTGTGATGTGCTATCTTATCTTGGTTTTTGTTATGCTCCAGTTCACAAAGAGTACCATTAGTGCAAATAATGAGATTTAACTGTGCAGTTATCTTTTAACAACCACTTAGACATATTTCAGCTCATTTAGGCCATGAGTTAATTTTCAGCATCTGATTTGGTGAGCGATTTCTCAAGCCCCTCTTCAGGATTAGACTTCTTCTGGTTTGGGATAGCAGGTAGGACACAGCTTGGTTTCAGATGCTCTCCTGACACACCAGGCAAGAGAGAATAGAGAATATGACTTTGAGACTGTCCTGTTTTCGGAGATCTGGTGATTGGAGCTGGTGGGAGAATAACTGCACTGGTTTGTAGGGACTTAAACTTCTTAGAAGCCTGAGATGGTAACTGAACTAGAGGAAGTAGAAAAAAAGAAAAAGTGCACAGAAGGTGAAAAACATGGCATTTTTACAAATGATTTTGCAGCTTTCTTTGAACTGTTGTCTCTTACTGTGTCTACTCAAGTCTGTACTTGAAAAGTGTGATCAAAATATTAATAAAAAATTGTGTAATGGCTTATCTTCACCTGAAGAAAAGAACTCCAGTGTTAAGTGATTTACTTTTGGTTTAGTGACCAGTAAGTCTTGAAAAGTTCAAAGATTTACTTTTGATAAGCAGAGAACCTGTCATTTGTCAAGAGGAGACTTGGTCTGTTTGGAGAAATTTTCACAATATATTTTTTCATCAGAAACCACAGGTTGACTGTAACAGAAGTGTTCAATGAGAATATATTATTTCTAACAAAAACGCTCTATCGCTAAAGATAAATGCTGATCAAAATCCAAGGAAGATGAAAGGGAAGAATGTGGGATGTTGTGTCTGGGTTTATCTAGGCACAGTCAATCATAACAACAGTCCACACATGCTCTGCTATTCAGAGGCCTCTAAAGTAGCCCATTATCCTGTAAGACACCAAGACACACACCAAAACACCTGAGAGGCACACCTGTTATGTATCTCTATTGCTGTCTTGTACTGTGGATTTAGATCATCCTTAATTTCCACCTCACACTCAACAATGTAACATTGTGCTTTAAAGCTAATATAGTTCTGTATTTCCTCTAAATTGAAATCCTCAGGCATCTTCATTCAGACAACTCACTAATTTCCTGACTTTTTAAAAGGTGAATTCAAAACATTAATTGTAGACCTACTTTTCTGTGCTATCAATTTATTGTGAATTGCATTAGCTTATTTTAATTTTTTCTCCATTTTATTTACAAGCTCTTTGTATACAAACAATTTTTTTTTGTTTTTGTTTAAGCATATGAAGAGTTCTTTCTGGGGTTACACCATCTCTCTTTTGGCAACAGAATCTTCTTGCAATTTTTTACATTTATTTTTTCTTGGTTGCATTCTCATTGCATTTGTGATTTCCTGCCATCTGCATATTTATGATGAATTACCTGAAAGGCTATTAACACTTTCCTCTGAAGTGTTCTAGCTGGAAATTTTGTGTTTTATTTACTTTGCCCCATTGAAAACAAATGTTACCTCTCTAATGTCTGCAGTGTGCCCTCACTTCATATATTTGTATATCTATCTATATCTATATCTATCTATTTTAACTATACACATGGTGCAAAAGAGGTAAAGTTCTTGTCATAATCCCATGTAGCATACATCTTGTACTAATTTAATCATTGATTATTTATTTTTCAGAAGCAGTACTTTTCTAAAGCTTACCAGGTATCAATTTCGGGCAAAGCAGGATCTTTAGAGAGAGAATTTAGAAACTTGGCAGATTCTTTTATTTTCAAGCTAGTTTCAATTACTGTTTAAGTTGTGATTACCTGAGAAGACAGTGCTACAACTGCTGAGCCTCTGGCAGTGTACTGTAATTCATGGGTCATATTTAAGATTCGTTCAGAAATCCAGGAAATCACTTCTCCTTTCCATGAAAACACCCTAAACTGTTAATACTTTGCCTTACTTGGAGTTGAATTTCTGTGAATCTGGGAGGCCTATATACTATAAATGAGCCCATTTGTTTTCTGGCACATGGTAGAATGCTTTGAGTTCACTGAAATTTTGGTGTGCAAACCAAATGTTAAGAGTCATATGTTAACATATTCAAAGATCACATCTGTGTGAAAAATATCCATAAAGCTTTATGTGCTTTATGTACAACATTAAAAGCCTTAAATAATGGATTTAAGTAGGCCAAAAGCACTGTAGCTTAATTTCACGCCCATAACAGAGCACCCATCACAAACTCATGCTCATTCAAAGAATCCAAACATCAGTGCTTTCAACATAGTCCCACATACTGTGCTCAGTTTAGGGTATTTGATTTAAGATTTCAGGACTGGTACTTGGATGGCTCTGAAACAACCAGAGTATGGAGCAGGAGTTTCCAGGCTCTGGGTCTTCAGGAGGCTTTTTCCACTCAGTAGAGACTCTGGAGTGGCTGCTATTACAAAACTGCAGAGGCAAAAATAAGACTATCAGAAAGGCACTGTTCAAGGAGTATGGAGTCCAGCAGAAGAATGGGTCTTGGACTCCGCTCCTTGGCAAGCACATGGACCACAGTGGCCTTCTGCAGAGATGTGGGTGCTTTGTGGAATGCTTGGCTGTTAACTTGGGTAAGGAGAAACTTCAAATCATGATGAATAATGGCACAAACAACCATAGATCTCCAGAAAATATTGTTAAATGATGTGCAGAAATAGATTTTAAATTTGTTTTTTAAATTTGTTGTTGCTGTGGGGTTTTTTTTTCCTAGCAAGTAATAATGTCACTTTTTTGTGGATCATACGTGTTGTCTCCTCTGATGTCTCCAGAAACATCAGACCTTCCTAACTACATGAAGAAGTGAGAGGAGCAGAGAGTTCTTTAGAAGTCCCATATTTGTTTGAAGATTATTCTGGCATTTTGTGAGGAGTGTGTGACAGTCTGTTTTCCAGGAGTTGTTGTAAGCATTCCATGATGAGATAGAAAGAGTGTGTGAGGGATGATGCAGCAGCATGCAGAATAGGAGATGCAGTCTGTACTAAGGCTACTCAGGAAGCCAGGTGAGGGATCTCTGGCCCTGAGAATATCTGAAGGGTGAGAATTTATGGTTTAAAGTCACTCAAGTACTCTTCCTAAGCTACTGTTTCATTCCTGTTTTCCTCTTTCTAATGTGTATTTTAAAATGCCTTTACTGAGAGATTTAATCTCTTCTTCCTTCTTTTTTTCTTTGCCCTTCCTTTTTTGGGGGAGATACTTCTTCTTTCTGTTTATCTCTGAGTAGTGTCAGTTCTCATTCTAGTTTTTGCTAATTTTATTGTTCCAGCTTCTTGGTAGCTTTTTTTCTCTGCTTAGCATATTTTTAACACACATCTTGTGTATTAAAAATACTAGAGAACACAAATATTTACACTCAGTCTTTGTTGTTGGAGCACTTTGCCTGGATAAAGGCTGTGTCCAAAAGGGTAATAATTTTAGGGCTGGGTGGAGGATGAGTGGAATCTCATACTGAGATGAGACTCTGATACAGTTATTTAGAAAGCTTCAGAAGCAAATATGTAATTTGTGTTAACAAGAAATACAGTCTGTTTTGCAAGTAATTTTGCTTTTCCATTACTTGAACTAATGTTCAAGCAGTAATGGATAAATGTTCTGTGTTAGTTAATTAAACCAGGATTCTTAATTGTGACAATTGAATCTTATTTGTGAAACAGTTTTTGGCATAAGACTAGAACTAAAATCTTGACCATTTGTAACAGTTAATACAAAACCAACAATTATTATGAAGGAATTTTTTAAGGATTTTGCTTACAAGTATGATTTAACTAGAAGACGCAGAGAACATGAGTAGAAAAGCTAAAAAAATAGGACACTTAGACCTGGGGTTTTAAAAGCAATTAAATTATTTGGTTCCTTCTGAGCAGACAGAGGATACCACCTCAGTAACTCAAACACTTTTTCTTCTTCCTGTCTGATGTATAAAACAGCAGCAGTGCAGAATTCTGTATATTCCCACCCAATCTGATGGTCCCTGTAAGGCTGCCTCTGCCTCATTTCTAGTAATATTGTCATCACTGCAGAATTGCTTCTGGAATTCTGATTATAAGTGGCAGGGAATCTTAAATTTAGGTCTGAATGCCTTAGGACCTGGGTGATCCACAGGATGACAATTAGTGAACTGTAAATCCTCATCCAGTATACAATGGAGATTTGTGCTTTGTGGGGCACAAGAATGTGAGGACACTGCTCAGAGTAGGGCTGGTGTCTGTGTATGAAGAACACCCCAGCTGCTGGCTTGATCCAGCCTGGATCACAGTCTTGACACTCTGCTGGGACTCTGGGAGTGAGGTGAAGCTCTCCTGCTCTTTGGGATCACTGCTTCCTCAAGCTGACCATGAGCCAACAATGTGCCTGTGCAGAAATACAGCCAACAGTATCCGCGGCTGCATCAGGAAGAGGGTTGCCAGCAGATTGTGACAGGTGATTCTCGCCCTCTACTCAGCCTGGGTGAAACACATCTGGAGTTCTGAGCCCAGTGCTGAGACTCCTGGTACAAGAGGGCGAGGGACACACTGAAACAAGTCCAATGGAGGGCAGTGAAGATGACTAAAAGATTGCAGTGTCAGCCTTAAAGGAGAGGCTGAAAGAGATGGCAGCCTCAAGAAGAGAAGGCAGCTCAAAGGACCTTATCAATATGTATGAATGCTTGATTGTGGGGAGTAATGGAGAAGGAGACAGACTCTTCTCAGTGGAGTCCTACGAAGGGAAAAGAATCAATGGCCATAATTAAGTAATAAGAAACTTTATCCTCTGAGGGTAGTCAAACACTGGAAGAGATGGCCCAGAGAAACCATGTAGTCTCAATCTCATTCACAGAGATATTTTAAACAAAACTGGGTGTGATCCTAGGCAATGTGGTGGAGGTGACTTCTCTGTGGACAGGGGGGTAGACAGACAGTCTCCAAAGGTGTCTTCCTACCTCAGCCATTCTATGATGCTGTGAAAAACAAACATGAAACCTCTCTTAAGCCCTCAGATGGCAGGGATGGAGGCAAGCAGTGATATTGTAACTGACACCTGTCTGTACTTACTTTTGTGGGCACTGTGGTTGGGTATTGGAGCTAGGCTGTTCTGTACAGGAATACTATTTTTCATTTTGTGTTGGTCTATGGACATCTGTTGATAACTTCTACCTGTGAAAGAAAAAGAAAATTATTATGGAAATAATTTTAACTAGTGTGGTGCACTGTGCATTCCAGGCTTCCAGAAAAGAAAAGAAAACTTATTTAGTATTTTTAAGAAATAAGTCATAACAAGAAACCACTGACTGAAAAAAAAGAAGCTGCTACTTAGTTCACTTTACACTCATAAAAAAGGACTGATTGATTTAACCTTCACAGATACTCTTGTCACTTCCTCCTGTATAACATAGCAATAGGTCTTAAAATGGGCACAGTTTATTAACTAGGTCTCTGTAAAAATATTTGGACTCTATATCTGTAAAATTATTCAAATAGATGATTTGATTTCAGAATTGAAGCTTAAATTTGCAAAATACCCTAGGTAGGATCTCAGCCTTTGTAAGTATTAAAACTCAAAGTTCAACTGCTGGTTGGAAAAGGACATTAGCAGTAAAGATGAGATTTGAGAGGGTTTTGTTGCAGATGAAAGCATATCACAATTGATAGAAGGCGATACTGATCCTTATTAAACTATGTTTATGGTAGTATCATTTTCACCAAGAAGAATATATACTGGAAAATGAAAGGTTAATTGATTAATTCTGGCATGTCACATAACTGGTTAAGATTAAAGTTAACTTAGGTCTAATATTATAAAAAAGACAGTATGTTAGATGATGTAATGCATTTCATCACATAAAGGACATGGCTAATACTGAAAAAAGTAGAAACTCAAGCACCAAGTCAATGTTTGCACCAGATTTTTTTCCTGAGCTGATCTTACTCTGTGATGCTAGAGTCCCTCAAATTATTTTTCTTGTTATCACCAAATCTGTGAAGAGCCATGTAAATGAGTTGGCTTGGCAAGCAGCTGCTCCTCCAGCATGGCTTTGCAGCACTGAAGAGCAGGTGTAGGAGAAGGGAATACAGGTGACCTCACCTCTAATAAGTAACAGCTGTATTAATTACTCAATACAGCCTCGCCCTGATGAGTCACAGCTATAGCCAGTACAGGTAAGTGTGATAAAAGGGAGTGGGTTAGCTGGTGAGGGGGAATAATGAAGAAGGAGGAACCCTGAGGAAGAGGGAAGGAGAGACTCATGAAAAAAAAAAAAGGATCCTGCGGAGAGAGAATCACTGCTGTGAGGTCAGTCTGGGTCTGCAGTTGGAACCTGCAGTCACAGTCTAGCTGCATTCAGAGTCTGCAAGCTAATATCTGCACTCAGAGTTTAGCAGGAAATAACCTGCAGTCAGAGGCTGCAAGGGAAACCTGCAGTAGGAACTTGCTGCAGCCAGGGTCAATGAATAGTTGGAGTCAGGATGGCTGAGCTAAGGAGGAATAAACCAGGACCCTTCTCATGCTGTGATAAACAAGAAGTCTGTGTCTTGGCTCACTTCTACCTTCTAACAAGAGTGCTGTAGCAACAAGCAGGCACATGCTCTGTCAGCACGCAGAGATGCAGGGTGGATGTAGCATGACATCTTGCAGAAGGAAGAGATGGAATGATATTAATTGCCTTTGTGGCTTTGCAGCTGGTACTTGAAAATACCTATGTGTTGTTGGGCTGTGCAAGATGAAGGTATAGAAAAACAGTTGTCGAGCAGTTCTCTAAATGTGCACTGAAGAAGCTGTCACGAATGCTGTAACTATGTTGCTGACTAAACAGTTTCTGTATGAAAGGAGTTCCGGTGGTGCTTGTCAGGCAAACCACCATGTTCCAGTGCAGCCTTCAGCTCAGCATGGAGCAAGGTTCTGGTCCAAAAGCCATAACAGTTGATAAACATTGGGTCAGTCTGCTGGATCCTGTGGTTAAGCTGATGTGTTTGAGCTAAAGCATGAAGACTCTTGTATGGGTGAACTCTGCTTAACAGAAGCAGACTTGAGTTTGCTTTTCCTGTGTTCTGCTCTTTTAACTAGTGTCTCTAGTGTCTAGCTGGTAAATGTGTTCTATAGACCTTGCATCCACTTTGCACAAAGAAATAAATATATCAATTCCAATATAGCAGAGAATGGTTTGTTGCTCTCATTAGAGCAATTCAAGTTATATTGGTTTCTGTGATGCTTATGCTGAGAACTAATGGCTTATTGTGTATGTACCATTATGGCTTTCATGATGGGGGGTTGTTGTTGCTATCAAGAGATATGTTCATTTCATAAATGGGGATATCTGTCAGCAAAACAACAGTACCAAGCATAATCATGTTTGCAAGGATGATATGAATGCTTGGAAAAGAATCTTTGTTTAAAGTTTTGGCATCAAGTGGAAGTATTCTAATTTTCCTTTCTATCTGTTTCACATAACATCTGGAAAAATAGTTTTTCTCTCTTTGAGACATCATCTTTGCTGGCCCCAAGAGCACATTTATGATTGCAGTTATTTCTGAATAAATGGAAAGGAAGCAATTTCATTCTTATAAAATGGAGAACAGCATTTGGGTTTTTTTACAGGTTATTTTTTTCCATTTTTCTTTGCATTTAGAAAGGTGAACCACATAGTGGTGTGTTTTGTGTAAAAGTTGTTAATGCTATGATGAATGTCTCACAGTAAATTGGTTCTTAAATTTGAAAAAGTGACAGCCATGCTGATCAGCTTTGCTCTGCTTTTCTAGCCAAAAAATGCTTCCTGTTTAACTACATCATGCTGCTTATACCATCAAAAACTTAATAATAGCCTGTTTTTCACATTACCAGTTCAAGCAAATGGAAGGTACTGGGCTGCTGTAATAAAGTATTATCTTACATCTGGAAACTTAGTAACCCAAAAGATGAGTGGATGATAGGCATCTCAGAGCTATCTTATACTTGAGACAGGCTTCCTGTTACCCATGTTAATTGGAATTTCTCTACTTCCACTGTTTTTCCCTGTAGAATGTAGATGGCAGTACATTTTGCAAAAAGACATGATTGCAAAGCTCATAAGTACAAAATGATTCAGATTTTTGATGCCAGCTCAGTACTGTGGCTGGAAAACACTCTTGAGATTTTGACAGTTTTTAGTACAGACTGTCTTTGCTCTTCTCAGTGGAGGACAGTAATTCTGAGAGAAACCAACAGCATAATAGTAAGGTAATTCTCATTGCTACACACAGCAACCTCTCCCCTTTGTGTAAATTGGCTCATCTTTCACTCCCAGGAGCACAGAAAATAGAACAAAAAGCCTCCTAAGGCTTTGGCACATACATGTGCCAGCTGACTTTGTGGCAAGTGAGCACAAAAATTAGCTTTGACTTTGACAATAGACATGGTCATGCAAGACAATCAACGCTGTGTGTCAACAGAGAAAATGATTTTCAAATTGAGTTTTCTTAGATTATTGATACCCATAATCCTGGCCTAGATATTCAGTGATTAAGAAATTACATGTAGTCCTCCCAGTCATGAATTGAGAAATGAAGGATTAACACTTCAGTATCTTCAAAAACCAGATGTTATTTTTTTCCCTGTCACCTAAGTCTGGAAGAAAAATCAATTAAAAAACAACAACAACAAAAAACCACAAAACCCCAAACCAAACAAAAAACCCCAACAAAACCCAACAAAAGATATTTTTCCTCAGAGAAAGGGCTGCCTGCACAGTATTGCTGGCTGGGCTGGAACCAGATTTTGCTTCTGATCTCTGTAAGTCCTGCAGGCACAGCACATTGGAGACCTGGAAGCCGTGGAGCTCATACACTAAATGCAGTTCTAATTCACAGAAAGTCAGGTGGCTTTAATTATAAGGGCAGACAGATTTAAACTACACACATAGGCGTGAAGAGGGATAAGCAGGTCTTTTTATCACAAAGAAGTGTGAGACAGTATTTGTGTTGTGCAATGCATTCCTGTCAGACACTCTCTTCCTCCTTAGAGGATTGTAATTCACATGTGTCAGAGGAAGGTCCTTTTTGCTAGTATAGGAATAATTTTATTGTTGGGAGATATTGTTAAAGGGAATTGGTACAAAGAAAATGGAGCTTAAAGAAGACTTAGGCTTTTTATTTTCTGAGAGAGATAATAGAGTGTCAGAAATAAAATTACTTACTTTCCCTTTGGGCATGCAAAGATGACTCCCATTATAACAACCAGATTTTTGTCATGAGATATTCACAGAAATATTTTTTCTAGGAAAAACACCTATCCTTCTGTCCAGAGCAGACAAGGATTTAAACATTTTCTTAGTACTGTACTATATTACAATATTAAGAAAAATCTATAATCACATTTTAAATAACATTGTAGTTACTTCCATATCAAGTGTATTAATAGTCTAGAAAATTCCAACAGGAAAGGTTTCCCAGAAATAGTTGTCCTCCAGTTTGGTTTATCCAGTTTGAGCTTATTCCTGCTACTGCTGTCAAGTTCAGTGATCTCAAATATCTTAGCCTCACTGTACACAGCCTATTATAGTGAGGTTTGTAAAGTAGCCCTGCAGGTATTCTTGTGTTCCACATGTGAGCTGAACCTTGCAGAATTTAGGGTAGGAGTCATGCAGAAGCAATCATTGCTGGGCATGTGGAGTTTGGGACTTGTATGGTTGAATGAGTGGTTGAAGAGTGCATAGCAAAAAAGTAGTGACACCTATGGAGCAGTTCTATTAAGCTGTCAGGAATGTGGCCTGATGTTCAGGATGTGGCATTTTTTAAATAGGTCCTTTTTACACCAAAAAGTTATTTCCAGCCTTTTTTGCAAAATATATGTATAATGGCCTGTCATTCTGAAATTGCTGTCTCTGCTATAGTTGTCAGACATGTGTGCAAAGATTTGCTTTTTTATAGTTCACTTCACTTAGATTACAGTATCATGCCGCTAACTGGGGGCTCTTAGGGTTTCTGTTCACTCCTCTTTCCACTGAAGGGTAATGGCTCATGTCTCTTGGGGTAAATGTAGATTAACTTACTGTAAATTTTTTACTCCTTTTAATGGTATACTGGAAAGTTTGAGGTTTGCTTTTGCTTGCTGCGTTTTCAGTTAGGTATTGCAGTGGTTGGAAGGCATGCTAGATGTGTTTAATTTTGCATGGGACTAACCCCAAAGGAGATGAATTTGATATGTTAAAGTAAACTCCGGAATGCAGGCCAGCCAGGCAGATTCATTTAAACATAGATGTGAGTCAAACAAAATACTAGATCCCAAATCCAGCCAAACTCTAGTATCAAGTTCAATTCTAAGTTAGAATTCTAATGCTCTGCTTCATTACTGTTGCATTACAATTTCCAGACCACAGCATAAAAGCATTTGTCCCATCTCTATAAATTTAGCAACCTGAATTCAGCTTTGGAGAAACCACAAGAACAGCACATCAGACCAAAGAGCTGGCATTCAGGGTGGGAAGGGATGCCACTGCAGCCTGGAGTCAGAATATACCTGTAAAGGTAAAGTGGAATGGCATGAAGCTGTCCAGTGTGGCACTGGACCTGGCTTGACCCAGAAGCAGCTCCCAGCACAGCTAGAGATTTGAGGGCAAGACTGTTTCCTTGCACATCTACATCCTGGACTAGACACAAGGCAGCAGGTGTGGTAGTGGGTGTTAATGTGCAATTCACAAAGCACATATATGACCTGGAGGCACTAATCACTCAGGTGCCTTATATGCTTCCTAGATACCTGCATTTCTGCTTGCTCATCAAACCTATTTAAATCTCCTATTTCCCACATCTAAGCACCTTGCTTCAGCTTTCAACTGATGTTCCACCCACAGGCTATCTGTGATGGCCACATAAAAGAAAAACAGGAAAAAAAAATAGAAATGTTATTGGTCCCTACTATTTTCTGATTCAGTTTGCCTCATCAGTAGATACTACAGCATGTAGGATATAGAGAAGGAAAAAAATTACCTGATGGAGAACTGGGAAGTGAGGGAAGGCAGGGAGGGCACAAAAGTGCACGGTGAGATCTGTCAGAGTTTAAGCCATTCATCAGTTTGTCTGGAGAAGTCCTAGTACAGACTTTGTAAGACAGTCTTTGGTTAGAGTCTGTGTTCCAGGGATCATCCAGCAAAGCCGGGCAGCTGACGGTGTTGTCCAACAAGTTGTGCTCACTCCTGCTCTTTTGAGATTTGTGTGGAAAATGGCGGGTACTGGAGCTGGAGGAGAAGCTCGACATTTTGCTCTGGGAAACAGTTAGGAAGGAATTGCCTGCAATGATTGGGGGGAAGCTCTGGGTGGTGATGGGTGGGAGTGCCTGACATGCTGATTGCTTCTTTTCTGAGATGAGGTACTTAGTGTCTGTGCTCTTTCTTTTAAAGTCAGAGGTGGTCTTACACTCATCTGGAATGTCTTTGCAATTTCTATTCATAATGCAATCAAAACGAGTGATGATATCATCTACTTCTGAGGTCTCTTCTCCAGGATATTGATCCCTGCTTCTCTCCTTCCAACTGGTTTTCTGATCATCTTTCTTCTTTTTGCAAGAGAAGATCTGATTCAACATACTGAATCGTCCTTCTTTCTTTATAAGTCTGTTGTTCTGGGAGGGAAACTGAAGAACTGACTCAGATCTACTGGAAATACAAAACAAAATGTGATCTCAATATTACCAAACAATGAGAAAATACCAACTGTGTCACTCCATGAAAGAAGCAATATTCTGTCCAGATATGTTTGCATGGGTGGTTCAAGAAAATCAGGATCCCAAATTTGTAATTAACAAATACTGAAAATACTACTGTGTTACTTCACTCTTTCTTATAGGTGAATTGCCTTACAATCATCTTAATGTAACTTATCACAGCTATCTGGGAAAAACAAACAAATTTTTCTGGCTTTGGCGTCTACCACATCTATTGATAATGAGAAGAACATACTGTTATCTTTTAAATCAGGTGGTCTTTGTATTATGTCATATTTGGAAAAAGGTATTTCCAGTCATTGCAAATACTGTAAAAAAAGTACTAGTTCACCATTCCTACTGTCCCTTTGCCCTTTCCTTTTTCCTCTTTCCTGTTGCCTTTTCCCTTGCCTTGCTTGTGCTAAACAGGTTCAGCAGAGTTTCAGACTGGTCAAGAAAATTACCTACTCTGGTATTGTTGCCTTTTCCAAACTAGAAATGAAACTCAAGATAATTTAATATGGGAGGTAGTATAAATGTGGTTCTTTATTGAAGGTCTTCAGGGGCAGTTATGGAAAGATGTCCACAAAAGCCCATCCCCACAATGGTGAGTACATTTTCATAGGTTTTAGGAAGATGGCATAATTGATAAAAGAGCATCAATTAGGAGGACAAGTGGTGATAGAATTCCCCCCCAGGTCAAGCTCCTTCTCTGGAGCCCCTCCCTTGGTACTAGTTGTACTTTGTCCATGAGAATGTATCTGGAAGAGTTGTTCTCAACCTTGGTAGCCAGGAAAAACCAAGACAGCACAGAGGCCTTGTACCCTCTGGGGCTTGGAGATCTGGAATTTGTTCTGTCTTTCTGCCTAGGGAAAGGCCATGGAAAGTTACCGGGAAAACTAGCCACAAGTACAACAGGCTACAGAGCTACAAATATATACATGAAGAATACAGAGAATGTATAGAAGAGAACAAGGTAAAAATGAAAACGGTGTCAGTATTGCTGTAGTGGTTTTGAGATGAAATTTTGGCTAATTTCTGACTTTCTCTAACAGTGCAGGAGAAAGGGGAGAGGTAATATTACCTGTGTCTCACACTTGGAACATAGGACATAATACTAACTTCTGACTGGAAAGGAGGGGAAAGCACAAAGAAATGGGGCAATAAATGTAAGTGCATACTTGAAGTAGAAGAATGGAAACTAATTACATAACAGCTGCTGAAAAAGGAAGAGTACAAAGAAAGGAAGATTATAACCACTAAGTCTTTTGTTATACTTTTTAACAGACAAAAACTCATAATAAAAAACCACATCAAGGTAGAGAACTAAAGAAGGCTAGGATGACACTACCAAAGCCTTATTCTGAGGATGAAAACTTGAGATTTTATTGTTTGTCAAAGCTGCTTTTGTGTTCAGTCTATCTGTCTGTCTGATTACATGAGCACACAGATGGTGCACAGAGATTTCAAAGAAGTGGAAGTTACATATATCTGAGGCTGAAATTATTCTGTTATCCAATTTTTGTACGTGAAGGTGACTGAGCAAGAGTCATACGCACATCTTCTTCAGAACCCTCTGCTGCTTGGTGTAGTAGTCCTGCAACCTCAGTGAAGAGTCTTCAGTAGAAAACTGATTGTAATGTTGTGACACTGGTGGAAAATTAAATGAGTGTTGCCTATGAATCAAGCAAACACCACCGAGGGCTCAAACCCTTCAGCAGCATTCAAAAAGCAATAAAATTAGTTTTCTAGTCAGCAGCAAGATGTGAACTTTACATTTACCTGCTCTCCTGAGACAGCAGCTTGATGCATGCCGTGTGCCCACAGTATATTGCATATGTCAGAGGAGTGTTTTCATTGATGTCTCGAGGGCTGCTGTCTATCCCCAGTTCCAGCAGCGTCTGCACACAGTCAGCTTTCCCTGCTGCTGCAGCCCAGTGTAAAGGAGTCCTACAGGAAAGGGGGAGTATCATTAAAATAGATTAATAGATTTACACTTGAAACCATTAATGACATAGTGAAGTGTGCACAGAGTATGCTACTTATCCAGATTCATAACATACATTTTAACAAATTTTCCAGCCAGCTTATTCCACACCATTGCAGCTGCCTTTGTTTATCTGCAGAAAAAGTAAATATGAGGCTGCAGAATGCCTATACATTATATAATAGCATCTCCCACAGCTGGAATTGTAGAGTAGGAGAAGTGCCTGAAGTTTTCAGAGCAGAATTTGAAAAAAACCTTCATAGTGTCTGCTGCATAGGGAGAAACTCTACTCATCTTTACACCAACCACAGTTAGCAATGGTTGGCACAGGGCTCTCCATGAAGGCAGGAAGAGAAGGCTTCCCTAGATGATGACAAGGACTGAACCCATCTACCAGACTGCCACTTTGCCAGTTTCTGAGTTCTATGATAGGCACAGACCAGAGCACATATTTTGAATCTCTGCAGGAGAATCAAACCAATTTTGTGCTTGGCAAAAAATTTCATCTTGTATTTGGAAACTTTTGTCCAGTTTCCAAATTTTGCTCATCTGAAAAACCTGAAAGCACAGGCAACACCACAAGAAAAGTGTTCAAGAATAAAAAAATAAAATTGACATTTTCTTTCTATTCCTTTTCAGTCCCAGTGATTTCAGATTGGGTGCAGTCCGAAACACAATAGAATGAAAATCTTATATATGTGTTTGTAGTGAAAAGCTTCTCTTTTCCCTCTCCAAGTATAATATATTCTGTGGAAATAACTGAGCATGTGGAATAGGTGGCCATGTCTTAATAACTTTAAGGTGTAGGCAATCTCCTCCCTTTGCTCTTCCTTCCATACAAACACAGCCTTCTCAACTATGTTTTAATGATGTTTAGGAATTGCTCCAGAACCCTGTTCATTTTATTTCTGTTCCATTTTATTGCACTTTTCCATGAAGAATGATAGTATTTTAAGTACCTGAAAGCCTAAGCCAAGAAAACCTTGGCTTTTGCTCCACTGAGCAGAATAATCAATGTGAACAGTCAGCTGGTTCTCTTTTCATTAAATAAGTTTATGAGCACTGTTCCAAGGAAAGTAGGTGTGGGGTGAGAAAGAGGAAAGACGATTCCTCTGTACTTATGAAAGAGAGATTTCATCACAGGAGGAATCACAGGTCTTTTCAGATTGGAAGGTGAGTGTCCTACGCGCCTATAGGAGGTATTTTCATCTTACATACAACAAGAGAACACTGCCATTTCTTAAATTCTTAAATACAAGTAACAGCAGGATCCTGGCTTCAAGTTGCAGGATCATGTTATATTGTTTTGAAAAGAATGTTCACTTTTGATTGAAAGAAACTTGGTGGCAAAGTCCTTACACAAATAATCTTCTCTTTTTCTAGAACAAAGCTAAAATATCATTCCTTCTAGTCAGTTATCATAGTACAATACACGTGAGCTGGACTGGTTTGCAGTGTTCCTGAGCAAGCACAGTCCTCTGTGGATTGCAGGGTATTACTAGGCCATGGCCCATGAAACAGGAAACATGATTATATAGTAAACAGAGCTGGTTTCAGGTTATTAGAAAGGAAGAAGTAATTTTGGAGATTCCATGGTTACCTGTCATCCACATCAAGGGCCTGTAGGTTGCACTTTGGGACTTTAGCCAACTCACTGATGATATCACTGTAGCCAGCAGCAGCAGCAATGTGCATGCATGTTTTGCCATTCTCATCATCATAATTTATTATTGATGGTCCCTGCCAGTGGTCCAGAATGATGGAACACAGAATCCTGTTGCCACTCTGGAAGGAAGTTCAGAGAAGAAAACTGTTTTACAATGGAGCTCACATGAGGCTGCATCTTCTCTGCTGGAGAATGCTAAACACAGTAATGGTATTCTGTATTTATACCAGAATCTCCAGATATGAAAGCCAAAATCTTCCGATCTGCAGCTGGGAACTGTGCTTACTTTATAAATTTTCTAAAACACTCAGAATACTGGAAAAAATAATAAATAATGAGCCACTGCAAATATCTCCAGAAGTTGTAGAATGTAAATTACTTAATAGAAATTATTTGTGTTTTTTGCTGTTTTGCTAAGCCAGAGTCCAGAAACACAAGCTTATATTCTCCAATAGAAATTTAGGGCTGAAAAGAACCTCAGAAAACTGACCCATATCTATAAGTCTGTCACAGTGCACTTAGAAAAGCCATGTCAAATATTTGTTCAAGTGCTTCTTGAAAACTTTCTTAGCTAGTTTGCTCTGGTGTCTTAATAGAAAGTCGACATTGTTCTCTAAACTGCAAATGAAGTTGAACACTTTATGTCCTACCTTAGTGGAAACACAGCAAAAGAATTAATTACTTTTTTATAAGAACAGAAGCACAAGGTTGGAAAGGTCTTTCTGTATTATCAAATTAAATTCCTGCAATCACTTGAAGCTATGTTACATCACCCCTCTCATAAACTTACTTTGTCCATTAAAGGCAATTAGGGTTTTCTTGCCCCCATTACTCTCAAAGGAACACAGTTCAAGAACTTTTTTGTTTTAATGATTTGTATCTCTAATTTCTATTCTTATTCAGGGTTGATTATATCCTTTTGTTTCTGTTCCAGCATTATTATTTAGATTAAATGCTTCTTTCCTCTTACTGGTACTTGTTCTTCAGATGTATTTGTAGCCAATCATCACATCTCTTTTGAATTGTTCTCTTGCTGCTCTAACCAATTGTGGTCTTTAAAGTTCTGTTTTTTTAAAATATGCTTACTGTTTCTTTCATTAACCTAGTAACCCCTTTTCTTTTGTGTTTTAGTTGTGTTTCCTTGAAGAGGAATGATTAAAATTGCAGTATTCATACAAAGATGTTTTTGCCAGATTTTATACAGTGACTGCTCTTCCTTATTTGTCTTAGAAATACCTCTTTTGGTATGTCATAGAACAGCATTTGCCTCATTCACAGCTGTGTCCCATTAGAAACTCCTAGTCATCTTGGAATGACCCCTCAGTTCTTCTCTTCCTTAGGTGTTTCCAAGCATAGAGTTTCTAGATTTGGAAAGGACCTTCTGTTACTAGCACCCAAGTGCATGACTTACACATTTTATCCTATTCAATTTTGTCCCATTTGTATTACTCAAGATTTAAAGGTGATCCATACCCCTGTATGATATCCCTATTCCTTCCTGTTATTGTCTTTCAGTTTTTTATTATTGGTAGATTTTATCAGAAAGCTCCTGTATTATGTGCCAAGTTATTATGAAAATATTAAAAAAGAGCAATATCAAGTTTTATTCCTGAAAGTAATTTCCTTCCAGCCTCTATTCAACATTTAATCCTACTCTTGTCTTCTGGATTTTAAGACACAATTTCTTTTGCTTCTCTGTACTTTTGTATCTTATTTTGTAAGATTGATATTTATTCTAAATATATCTTTTCAAATTGGGTAGACATCCATTATCTCAAGCTTCTTCTATACACTTTTCTTTTCTGCTCTTGGGATTCAGCTTCCTGCCATATTTTGCACTACGGAGAGAATACATTCCAGATCTCTGGAACATTCTGATCTCACTACTCAGTCCAGCTGAGAATTTCCTTAATTTATCAAAACATGCCCCCTGAAATCAGGAATTTTGTTTTACATGTACTTTGTTTACTCAGATGTTTAGAGTCTAACCTTGATAATGTAACCCAAGCTTATTTTGTATGACCAGCATTTTGTAGCATCCTAATTAACCACATTCAGATTGTTATTAAGTTATAGTTGTCTGAATATCTAATGAAGAGTGTTGATCCTCATGTTCAGGAATATTGAGGTCCTATGAATAACTGCTGTTTTTATTGCCCAGTCCTACACCAGATACCAATATCCTCCATACTAGTATTCCCAGTTATATATTTTCATCATTAGCAACAGTGAAATCTCTAGTCACATTCACAGTTAACTAAATTTAGAAATCTATTGCATACTTCTAGTACTATCATAATAAGTATCTATCTGCTACCATCCTTCTCTAAGTCAGTTTTGATACAAAAAATAATTACCATTAGCACCTTTCTACTTCTGTTTTCATGTTCTAGTGACTCTACTATTTCTCTAGTTTTACACTGTCTAGCTAAGTCCAAATTTCACACCCGGCAGCTACAGTTTCAGTCCCTCAATGTTCTTGCACAACTCTTAGCAGTCACATAAGAAATTTCCCACCGTTCTTACTGGCATTTTATACTTTCACAGAATCTTCTGTCTCCCACCAATCTTCTGTTTTCTAGACTAAACAAACCATTTCAACCTCCCTGTGCAGGTCAAGTTTTCCAACCCACTTATCATACTTGGTGATTTCTTTTGGCCTGTTTCCTGTATGTCTACAGTTGTTGTTTTTTTTCCCCCAACCATGGCACTCCAAACAACATAATTATCCAGCAGAGGCTTCTCTCTTGACATTGAAAATGACTTCCTGTAGCCCACATGTACTATACTTTTGTTAATATGTCCCAAAATGATGTTTCTTTGATTTATATCAACACCATAACTTAAACTCCTACTTATGTTTGTAATCTGCTAGTCTATTTTTCTTAATTTTACACAAAAAACTTTAATTTTTCACAATTCCATATACAGTGTTATTTTATGCATTTCAGTTAATTCCTACAATTTATCAAAATAATTTTGAATTTCATCCTCACCCATGAAGTACTTGGCGTCCCTGGAATTTGATTTTAGCTGTGGTTTATATATATGTTCTGTATTTTGACACCTCATTATGGAACAAATAAAAACATTCTTGTGATACATTCCTGGTTGGACTATCTATGAGATACTCGCCCCCAAAGATAATCTGTACTGTCTTGAATGTGGTTGATAAAGAAGATACGATGTGTCAGAGAAGTCCCCAGTTGATTTTGATGGCATCACTCCTTATTGCTCCCCTTTGGACCATCTTGGATTGAATTCTGGGTCTATTATAGCAGGTTGTGTTTGTAAAAATTGTGCTATTGATGTCATTCAATGTGATTAAACTTGCATGTACTGCTCAAATAAGAAAGGAACAAAGAACTAGACTTTTAGTGATCACTGTATTTGCCACATGCTTAACAAGGCTTCTGTGCCATGTGATGAACTTTATATTGTTGTCACTTTTCCAGAATTTCTGTGTTTTGTTACATGAGATTAAACTGATTAATTGACATTCAAACGTACTATACCTAATAGCTTCTTATCCGAGGAAGCAATAATTGCTTTGAAGATGGCTAGGGATATTCTACCTCGTTTTAACAATTCAATTAAATTGTTACTTTGGTTTCCTAAGTAATTAAAGAATATTTCCTAATATTTGAACCTTCTGCTGAATGAGATTTCTGGATGACTTTTCAGTGGCTTTCCAGTTTTTCCTTCTTAGGAATGCCTTCTTATCTTTAAATTCATCTTGGCTCTTTTAAATTTTACTCAAAATTCTCCTAAAATGCTTACAGTGCCCTTATTCTTAGATTGATAGCTTTGAGCTGTGGTCACCAAAAATGTAGTGTTCCTGTGGTAAATTTACCACAGGACTATTGTTAGACCAGGATGTTGTCTGGTAAATTTACCATAGGAAACTTATATATTTTTGTAACCTTACTGTATGCATCACTAAATTTCATCTTCCCTTTTTGTATTCAAATTCTTTTCAGCAGAGAGTCAAATGTTCTCAAACATTATCAGTCATTTTTTCTACATATTTCTAAATAGTTTTGCAGGCCTTCTCCTCACCCCCCCACCCCCACCTGGGTTATGTTACACTTTTGTCCCATGTCACACTTCTATCTGCTTCCTCCCATTATTGATTCTCCCCAGTGAAACTTTCTTCCATAGATCCCTCATCTCAATTAAACAGACTTTATTGTCCTAGGGTGACTTAACTTGTCGTAAACCAGGACATTTATAAAGAAGAAATGTCCTAAAGCCTGGATCCATGAGCCCCTGTAAGAAAATCTCTTTGTTCTTTATGCAAATTTTTGTCTGAGATTTGCGTTATCTCCAGACAGTGGCAAACAGTCATTTCATTAACAGAGTATTCAGTTCTAAACCTGACTACAACTCTCGTTGTAATCAAGTGTTAGTTGGTTAATAAAAGTCAGACTTCTGAAAGTTGCACCTCTGAGTGCTTTCCAAATAAGAAAACAATTATTCAGGAAGTATCTATTGAATCAAGTACCATGAGGAGAACCCTGAAGCTCTGGGACGCTTTTCTAGTTTCGGCACTTCTTTCACCTATTTTTCACTTCTTTCAGCCTACTTAATTTACCCTCATTGTTACTACAGACATGGTTCTTACACTTCAGCCCTTTCTATGTCCTACTGATAAGCAGAACAGTATTTTAATTTAGAAAGTTTCTTGTCACTTACATAATATTCTACCATAACATTGCATTTTATTCTGCCAGGTCTTCAGTCATAAACATTGAGATGTTTTATTTTGTCCACTGCACTGTATAGAGGGTTATTTTTTAACTCACTTCTAAATATTCTAGTAAACTAGATAATGGGGTGCCAAAGAGGAGACATATGAAAGGAGTCTGCTAAACCTGCTACATGTAATGGAGAGATGGGAGGGATAGAGGAACAAGCTATGCACTTCTTAACCATTCCCATGAAACCTGGATAAAATATTTTTCTTCCAAGTAAATACCTCTGGAGATTATATGGTTAGGTTGTAATAGTTCTCCTGTATTTCCTGTCTGTTTGTATGAGCCTGCTGTTTAAAGCCTTCCTGTATCTACAGCCAACTCTGCCGGGTGGAAATTCCCCACCAGAAGCTCTTGATGTTGCTTTCTCATCATTAGCATTGCACTTTAGGCCTGCCTGTGTTTTCCTCCTCTTTTAGATTCTCTAATATTTCAATTCCACAACTATGTACCCAAAGCTCTGACCTTTTCTTTGATGTCTTCTGCTCCACCCCTGAGTGGCTTGAGATTTTAAGCTTTATTTCAGTCCTTTCTGCAGCAACAAACAAATACTATTACCATTGCACTACTCTGGGAGGTAACTCCCTTTTATAAAAAAGCAAAATTAATTACATTTAAGTAAGTACTTCCAGTTTCCTACTGGAAACCATTTATGTGCATCACTGCATGCTGTTTGAGTTTTATGTTAGAGAATCCAAGCCCTTTTGTCTTTCCTCTTATCCTTCACAAACAGACACACATAGAATACTTCATTCTGAAATAAACTGTAACACCAGCAGGACCATTGGAAAATAAACCAGCCAAATGAAACAAAAATCTTTTCCTCCTTTTCTGAAATAAAGAAACATGAGCAATTTAAAGTATTTTTTGAGCAACCCATAGCAAAATTCGAATAAATAACTTGTCTGTGGACTTTTTCCTTTATAACCCCAGTTGAAACTACTATGTTGGCAAATACATCATTCCCTTCAAAGTAACTTTTCAACCTTTTTCTTTATTCTGAAATTCAGTATTTACCAAAAGCAGAAGTCATTCCACAGTGTTTTCCACAGAGGTCTCTTGATTGGATCTTGAAAAACCTTGATCTTTAACTCAAGGCTATTCTGGCAGAAACTGCATGTTTAGTTACAGCTATACTGGCAAAACTCAATGTCCTGGGTTGTAGTATA
>VWYP01022014.1:2352-36323 GCA_013400435.1 Pycnonotus jocosus | reverse complement strand
CTCCTCTCCTCTCCAGGCAGGGCTCTGAGGCTGCTGCTGCCTTTAGCTCTCCCCTTGTCCAACCCCACTGAAAGATCGAGGCCATTTGGAGGTCACAGCCAAATAATGCTCCTGCTGTAGTGGGGAAATGGACCTTTGACTAATGTGGCATTTCTTCGTGCATTTAAGTCACCAAAAGCTCCCTTTCCTGAGAGGCTGCTCGGCAGAAGTCAAAATATTGTTCCTCTTTCCTGTAAATAAATGCTGTAGGTTTGACAGCCGTCACAGACCTGACTTTAAATTTATTCCTTGTATACACAGTTTATCAAAAGGGGTTAGAAACATCATTTTAAAACAATGTTTTGCTGCTCTCGGAAAACACAACGTGTAAATAATATTTCCTCAAGCATTTAATTTATACTTTGGCTTTGGATCCAGGCTTTGGGAACCGATCTCTGCCATAACATGAATTCATCTGACCAAAATTACCTTTATGTGCAGAGCCTTTCCTTTTCTGAGGCCGTGGAAATTGTGATGAGTGCAGAGTTTTGCACTGGGAGAGTGGGGCTGTGCCCCCTTCTGCCAGGGCAGGGCTGGGTGCCCATCCCTGGGAGGATTTCCCATCCCTGGGGGGATTTCCCATCCCTGGGGCATTTCCCATCCCTGGAGGATTTCCCATCCCTGGGAGGATTTCCCATCCCTGGAGGGTTTCCCATCCCTGGAGGATTTCCCATCCCTGGAGGATTTCCCATCCCTGGGGGGATTTCCCATCCCTGGAGGGTTTCCCATCCCTGGAGGATTTCCCATCCCTGGAGGATTTCCCATCCCTGGGGGGATTTCCCATCCCTGGAGGGTTTCCCATCCCTGGAGGATTTCCCATCCCTGGAGGATTTCCCATCCCTGGGGGGATTTCCCATCCCTGGAGGGTTTCCCATCCCTGGAGGATTTCCCATCCCTGGAGGATTTCCCATCCCTGGGGGGATTTCCCATCCCTGGAGGGTTTCCCATCCCTGGAGGATTTCCCATCCCTGGAGGATTTCCCATCCCTGGGGGGATTTCCCATCCCTGGAGGGTTTCCCATCCCTGGAGGATTTCCCATCCCTGGAGGATTTCCCATCCCTGGGGGGATTTCCCATCCCTGGAGGGTTTCCCATCCCTGGAGGATTTCCCATCCCTGGAGGATTTCCCATCCCTGGGGGGATTTCCCATCCCTGGAGGGTTTCCCATCCCTGGAGGATTTCCCATCCCTGGAGGATTTCCCATCCCTGGGGGGATTTCCCATCCCTGGAGGGTTTCCCATCCCTGGGGGGATTTCCCATCCCTGGAGGGTTTCCCATCCCTGGGGGGATTTCCCATCCCTGGAGGGTTTCAGAGCCCTGTGCAGGTGGCACCTGGGGACACAGGGTGGTCCTGGCAGTGCTGGGAGTGTTGGACTCAGTGGCTGAGAGGCTTTTCCAAATTCTGTCACTCTCCAGGACTCTGCCCCTGGATTTGTTCAGGTTGTTTGATGTTGGCCATGTGCTAAAGGTCTGTGTTCAATATTCCCTGGCTCTCCAAACCGTGGCAGGTTCCCTGTCCTGTGTGCCAGGACACTGGAAAATCTCCTCACTGAGCTGTCCCTGCCCTGCTCACTCCTCTCCCCAGCTTTCCTGGTGTTTGTTCACTTTTGCTGCCCCAATAATGCCAGAGTCCCTTTGTGCCTTTTGGCCAGCAGCAGAGTGTTCTCCTGGCTCCCTGCAGCTGCAATTCTCCGTGTGCTGCAGGGCTGGGCTGGGCTCCCCCTGAGCCCCAGGCTGGGCTGGAAATCAGCTCTGAGCAGAGCCTGTGCTGCCCCACTTCATCACAGGGGCTCTTCTGCCTCCTGCCCAGCACTGTGATCTGCCTGCTCACCCCTTCTCTCATTTGTTTATCACACAGAAAATGCAGGGTTGGCTCCTGGGC
Source organism: Pycnonotus jocosus (assembly GCA_013400435.1). Lineage (NCBI taxonomy): Eukaryota > Metazoa > Chordata > Aves > Passeriformes > Pycnonotidae > Pycnonotus > Pycnonotus jocosus. Next base: position 34,403 of record VWYP01022014.1, on the reverse strand, counting down.
AACTCCTCGATGTAGGCGAGCCCTGAACGTGTGCTACCTCGTTATCCACGCTGTGGGGAATCTGAAACTCACACAGGGAGCTTCTCCTGAGCCCAAACTCACCCAGAAATGAAATGTAATCCCGAGTGCTGGTTATCTGAATCCTTCAGACATCCCCCAAGTCACACAGCTAATCAGGATCATGGGGATGCAGCCTTTGAGCATCCTGATTTTATTCAGTCAGGAAAAATGTCACTAAAGAATAAACCCCATTGCATGGTAAATCATCTGCATCCTTTTAGCAGGGTTTAACATTCTCATTTGCTCCTTTTTTAGCATTTTCCATTAGGATCAGTGGAAAGGATTTGACTCGAGCACTCATGGACTCCTCTCTTTGGCGAGGAGTGGCAAAGTCAAATCCGCGCCTCTCGAAATCTGCTCCACAATTAAATTTCCCCAAAGCCCTATTGATTTGGAGCAGGATTTGGTTTTTTGGGAGCTGGTGGTGATGGGTATTAGCAGGCAGCCGTGATGCAAAGCTGGGTTTGCTGAGTGACAGCTCATTTCACAGTTTGCTGCAGCTCTGGGTGCATCTGCTGGGTGCCAGGGAAGGGCAGAGCTGCGGGGTGAGTGCCAGCTCCCCACGGCCCCACACTGACACAGGGACAAATTCCTGGCCTGGGAACATCCCTGGGGGAGCCCCCAGAGCTCCCAGCCCGTCCCCAGGGCTGTTCCCACTGAAGGATCACCTGAGGCAGGTTTGAACCCTCTGCTGGGGGAGGCTCAGGGCTCAGCTCTCCTGCTCCGGGGCTTTTTGTGCTTTCCACGGGCTGGAAATCTGCTGATCTCGGTGCTTCAGGCTGGAGCCAGGCTGGGAGAGCTGGGAATGTTCATCTGGAGAGGAGAAAGCTCCAGGGAGAGCTCAGAGCCCCTGGCAGGGCCTGAAGGGGCTCCAGGAGAGCTGGAGAGGGACTGGGGACAAGGGATGGAGGGACAGGACGCAGGGAATGGCTTCCACTGCCAGAGGGCAGGGCTGGATGGGAGATTGGGAATCAGGAATTGTTCCCTGGAGGGTGAGGATGGAATTCCCAGAGCAGCTGTGGCTGCCCCGGGATCCCTGGCAGTGCCCAAGGCCAGGTGGGACACTGGGGACAGGGGAAGGTGTCCCTGCCATGGCAGGGGTGGGATGAGGTGACAGAGCCGTGGCATGGCTGGGATGGAAGGGATTTTAGGGACCATCCTGTGGCTGTCCCCATTCCCTCCAGCACTTTGCCCGTGTCCCTTTTCCTGCCAGGCCCTGTGCTGACACAGCTCTGCCTTTTGCTTTCTCTGACACATTTTTGTTCAGTGCTCTCAGCTCTCATTAACCTCATCCTGCACTCCTTCCTGCCACCCTTGTGACAGAATTGTGTGAGCAATTTACCAGGGCGGGTGGTACAGAGTTTAGGAAGGGTCTTATTGCCCTGGACAAGTGTGGATTTATTTTCCTTCCCTTTCTGCTGTCTCCCCTCCCTTCTCCCCCAGGTTGTTGTTCTGGGTGTCCCCCGTGCCCCGTTGTGTTGCTGGGTCAGGGGGTGCTGCTGGAGCTGCTGCAGGGTGAATGTGCCCCCCATGTCCCTGAGCTCACCTGGGCAGGTGCAACCCTCAGGTACCAGGCTCAACCCTCAGGTGCCAGGCTCAGCCCTCAGGTGCCAGGCTCAGCCCTCAGGTACCAGGCTCGGCCCTCAGGTACCAGGCTCAGCCCTCAGGTGCCAGGCTCAGCACGGCTGCAGGAGCTCTCTCAGCACCTCGTTTAATGCCATTTCTCTGTTTGAAAGGCAGTGATGGGGAGCAAAGAGCTGAAGATTGGAATAACTCAGAGGCACGGGCAGTGCGTGGGGAAGGGGGAGGACGGCCCAGCTGTATTTTCTGTCGTTTCTCTGATGATAACACTTAAATGGGCCCATTATCCATCCTGGAATGCAATTGTGGCAATGTGCAATTTCCTGCACCGCGCCGAGCGAGGGACTTGACCTATTTAAATGTCAGAAGGAGAGAAGGAAAGCGATGGTGAGTGGCTCCCTGCACCTGGAACTTGCAGGCTTGCAGGAGCTGCTGCTGCCTGCGGCTGTTCCCTTGGGAATCCACAGCCCCGGGGATGTCACAGAGCTCCCCACACCCCTGGAGTCACCGGGTTCCTGCCAGGGGCAGCTCTGAGCAGCCAAACCCCTTCCCAAAGTCGTGGATTCCTCACAGTTCCTGCCCTGCCGCCAGCTGGCTCGGGGGAAAATCCTGGAGATTCCCAGAGTTGTGTTTGAGAGTAGATTGGGGATGGGAGAGGGCAGGAAAGGAGGGATTTGGATGGGATTTGGGCAGGAATTGTTCCCTGGAGGGTGGGGATGGAATTCCCAGAGCAGCTGTGGCTGCCCCTGGATCCCTGGCAGTGCCCAAGGCCAGGGTGGACACTGGGGACAGTGGGAGGTGTCCCTGGGACAGGGGAAGGTGTCCCTGCCATGGCTGGGGTGGCACTGGGGGGATTTGGGGTCCCTCCCCACCCAAACCAGGCTGGGATTCTGGGCCTGTGCCATTCCTGTGAGGATGCCCAGAGCAGTGACTCTGGCCCAGGAGGGGCAGAGCTGCCCCAGCAAAGGAAGGGTCCTGCTGGGTTGGGGTGAGGGGGTGCAGGGACCCTCCTTGCCCACTCTCCTTTTGGGATGTTCCCAGAATCACAGCCTGGGCTGGGCTCAAAGGACCTTGAAGCCCTTCTAGATCCAATCCCCCCTCCATGAGCAATGACAGCAGTGCAAAATCTGCATTTTCTGTTGATTTGGTAGTGACTGAAACTTTATGGGAAAGAAAATGGGAGTTTGTGAGGTTGTTTTCGGGGAAAAAAAAAAAAAAAAGGAAAAATTGTTTCTTAGTGAAGATGGTATTCCATTATTAATTTTGAGCTCCTGAGCAGGAAAGTCACACATTGCAAAACTGCCTTTGGCTCCAGCTGTAGCAGCAGCAAGGGAAGGTGGCAAAGTTTGATATTTGCATGTTCTGGGGCCTGGGTTAAACTTCTGCCACTGTTTCAAGGGAAGATCACGCAGTTTCTGAGCTCTCACCAGGAAATTTCTGTGGAGAGCTGGGAAGATGCAAGTGAACATTTGTGTGGTGGAGATAATCACAGATGGGTGGGGACTCTGCTGCAGGATGACACCAGGGAGAATTTTAAAATCACATGTGTGTTAACAGATGGTTAAACCTGACACCAAATGTGAATTTCTTAGTGCAGAAACCGGCAAGAACAATTTAAAAACCGTGGGTTTGTGAAATAATGAAGAGAACCACCCCACACTTTAATCCTGGGTTATGAATTACCTCATTGGAAGGAATTTGCCTGGTTTGGAGCACCCTCACGGGTGCTTGGCAGGCCATGTCCCTGGCTGGGACAGGGATCCTCACTCTGCCCTGCACCTCAGCAGCCTTTCAAACCCCACAACTGCAATTTTTAAGTGGTTTTTCTTTTCTTTTTCTTTTTCTTTTTTTTTTTTTTTTTCCCTGCCCTGGAAGTTCAGAGATTAGTGCAGAACGTTCAGGGTGCGTTGTGGCTTTTCCTGCTTTGGAAATGCAGAACAAACCTGCTTTAAACCCAGCAGGCTCGCATGGCTACACAGCCTAATTACAAACATTCTGCACATTCCAAAAGCGCAGCGCAGTAAAGAAATGCATCAGGCAGCTGAAGAATGCATCCCTCAGTGTCAGACACCCAACACTTCGGAAAGTAATTAAAAACAACGTATCCATTGCAGTTCTGCAATTTAGCAGAAGTTTGGGTTTTAGGAATTGGGCTGGAGTGGAGGGGAGCCCCCGCATGCAAACAACAGCCACGAATATTCACGGCTCGAGCTGGAAAAGGAGCGATTTCTGCTGAGAAGAGAAACAAAGTGGGGTTTTTTTCTGGTTGTCTTTGAAGGGGAGAGGCTGGGTGCATTATAGAAATAATTCTGCTGTCACAGTTTATTGCACGGGGCTGGGCTGCCCCTCTCGGAAGCACCAGGAGCCCTCGGATCCATTCATTAATTCATTGCTGAAAGTGCAGCTGCAGCTCTGCTTTACCCTGAGCAGCTCCAGCCCATTCTCCCACTGAATTATCCTCGATGCCCGAGAAGGTCTTCCTGAAATAGCCCGTGTTACCCACCAGAGGCTGACAGGAGATGATAAAATCCATTTATTTACGGTGTCCCCAGCTCTCCTGTCAGGGTGATGCATTGCTTCACCAGAACCCAGCCTGGCTTTGCCCTTGCTCTGGGAGCAGCTTCACCATCCTGGTGCCTTGGGAAGGCTGAGCTGGGACAGAGACTGGACACAGCTAAAAATTAAAGCAGGGATTTATTGAAAGGGCTTTAGGGCAGGACAAGAGCCTGGGCAGGGCTACACCCAAAATGGACCCAAAAGGGGCACAAAATGGACACAGAATGGACAAACGGTCCCCAGCTCTCCCCCTTGGATCAGTTCTGGTCCATTTGCACCTTGGGGTTGACTTGTCCCATTGCAGCTCCAGGCTGTCAGGTCCCATCCTTCTTGTTCCTCCCTTCAGCCACCCTTGGTTGTGCTTTGGGGCTGAAAGTTGTCCTTGGTGTGCAGCAGGAAAAGGATTTGTTTTGTGTCCGTGCTGTGTGCAGAGCTGAGTGAGCCTGACTGTGAGCTCACAGCTGCACACCTGGGCGCACAGAATGGGAAACATAGCAAAGATCAAACTTCAGGCACCAATCCGAGAGCGCTGCTTCCCACTGCTGCCACCCATGGGAATCTTGCTGGGACCCAGGAGCAGAATCCAGCAGGGAGCAGAATCCACCAAACCCCAGCTGTGCCCCAGCCCAGTGCCCCAGCCAGGCTCCCCCAGCCCTGCCCAGCCCAGGAGAGGCTTTGGCTCTGGAAAAGAGGATATTTTGGATAGGAATGGCTCATACTCAGGGTCCACCAGAGCTCTTTAATCAAGGAATGGCAGTGGCTGGCTGTGGGGTAAGGCATTGCCCAGGCTGGGCTCTGGCTCTTTGGGAAGGCTGAGGTCACTCCCAGCCCTGAGCAGCTCTGGGGGCTCCTCCTGGCTCTGGGGACACCACAAACCATGGGCATGGTGCTGCTGGACACCACAAACCATGGCAGTGCTGCTGGACACCACAAACCATGGGAATGGTGCTGCTGGACACCACAAACCATGGGAATGGTGCTGCTGGACACCACAAACCATGGGAATGGTGCTGCTGGACACCACAAACCATGGCAGTGCTGCTGGACACCACAAACCACGGCAGTGCTGCTGGACACCACAAACCATGGGAATGGTGCTGCTGGAGGAACCTGTGGGTGGCCAAGCCTCCCTTGGCCGGTTCCCCTGGATGCCCACCCCAGCATGGGATGGAGCAGGAGATGCTGCAGCTGGAGGTGCTGGAGCTGGAGATGCTGCAGCTGGAGGGGATGCAGCTGGAGGTGCTGGAGGTGGTGGTGCCCCTGCAGAGCCCCAGGCTGTGTTCTCTGCTGCTCCAAGGGGATCCCACCCCAGCGTGGTGCCCTGCAGAGCACAGGAGGTCAGTGCTGCTGTCCAGGCTGTTCCTGGCTGCTCTGTTCAGCCCCTCTTCCCCAGCAGCAGGGTTGGCATGGCAGCAAAACCCCCCAAATCTGCCTTCTACCAGCACAGAAATACCAAGCACTGCACACAGGGATGAGCACTTAATTAAAATTACAGCCCAAAGCCACCCACCTCCAGACTGGGAGCTCTGCACGCTCCCATTTGTGCCCAGCTCCAGAACTGAAGGTATTATTTAGTTCCAATGGAGCCTCCTGTCAGAACAGCTCCTTACCTGCTCTGGGGGAGTCTGCACGTGTTCCTCGGCCCTGACCTCTCCTGCTTCTTTTTGTAGCTAAAATGTTGCTTCTAACAAGGAGATTTGAATTGTTGCTGTTTGGAAGAGGTTTGTAGAGATAAAATCTGAAAGGCTGGGAAATTAAGAGTCCTCAGAAGAGAAACATCTCAAAGATGAGACACAAACACCAGACTGGGTTATTTATTTTTTTCACTGTTTGCTGCCATTGTCCAGTGCAGGTTGAGCCTTTCAGGGCATGTCAAAGGGAACTGGCTCAGAATAACTGACAGGAGCAGGGCCAGGAGCTCCCTGGGTGATCCCTGTGGGTGCTGCCAGCTCAGGACATCCTGTGATTCCAAGGTTTAGTGCTTGGGAAGCAAAACCTCACGGGCAGGTGCTGTCCTGAGGCTGGCTTTTCCCATCCCACACATCAAACACGTCCCACACATCCCACACATCAAACACATCCCACACATCCCACACATGGGGCTCCAGCCCTGGCAGTGGGGCTGGGATGCCCTGGAGTGCTCTGGGATGCTCTGGGATGCTCTGGGATGCTCTGGGATGCTCTGGGATGCTCTGGGATGCTCTGGGATGCTCTGGGATGCTCTGGGATGCTCTGGGATGCTCTGGGATGCTCTGGGATGCTCTGGGATGCTCTGGGATGCTCTGGGATGCTCTGGGATGCTCTGGGATGCTCTGGGATGCTCTGGGATGCTCTGGGATGCTCTGGGATGCTCTGGGATGCTCTGGGATGCTCTGGGGTGCCCTGGGATGTTTTGGGATGCCCTGGGATGCTCTGGGGTGCCCTGGGATGCTCTGGGATGCTCTGGGATGCTCTGGGATCCTCTGGGATGCCCTGGGGTGCCCTGGGATGTTCTGGGATGTTCTGGGATCTCAGCTCTGGGCTCCACGTTGGCTGCAGGATTGTCCCAAGACCCCACAGCTCTGAGAGCAGGGCACATTTCCCACATTAAATGTTCCAAACAATGCCCAGGTTCCCTGACCTGGCTGTGGAATTGTAGGAGAAATTGCAGTAATTACCTCAAAGAGCCACCTCTACCACGCTGTGTCACAGGTTTTGCTGAAGTAAATCTGCATTTCACTTGACAAATACCTGTGAATGTTTTAATTCTCCCCTTCCACAAAAGAGACGTGTGGGCTGACAGAAATTATTCACCATTTGGGACTTCTGTGATCAGGCAAACTATTTAATTTTCCAAGTGTAGATTCGAGGTCTGACTTTGAGGAGCTGAAGTTTTAAATATTACATTATTTCTTTATTTTACAAGTGCATGCAGGGACAGTGCCACACTGCTGCTGAAAGCCTTCAGGACTTTGTGTGGGGAAAATCTGCACTTGGCTCCGGGTTAGCTTGGAGAAATTAAAACTTCCAAGCTTTCTGCAAGAATCCAGATATGGAGATATTTTATATAAATATAAGTGTTGAGATAGGGCTGTGTCCATCTGAGCTTCCAGATCTGACTGAAGCAAGGTCAGCTCTGCAGGAAAACTCTTCCCAATTGCCCTGGATTTCCTTGCTTTGTCTTGCAATTCCATCAATTGAATGGGATATACTGAGCCTTCATTCGGAATTTTTTGGGTGACCTTGGGTTTAAAAAACCTTTTTGTGTTTTAGGAGGAATTTTTTTTCCCAGAAAGGGTGGTCAGGGCTTGGCAGTGCCCAGGGAGGTTTGGAGTGCCCATCCCTGGAGGTGTCCAGGGAATTCCTGGAGGTGGCACTGAGTGCTCTGGGCTGGGGCACAGCTGGGACTCCGTGACCTTTTCCACCCTTCAAGGTTCTGGGATCCTGTGCTGTAGTTTCATTCCTCTTTCCCTCCATCCCACAAGAATTCCGTAACTCTCAGACCTGCAGGCTGAACGCTGTTGAAATTACGCTTTTATTTTCAGGGAGTTTTGCATTCTGCATCTCATTTTATTGTCAGCATACATCACCCATTACTGAGCAGGACTCCTGAACTAATTTTTCCTCTATTTTCCCAGTTTTTCTTGCCTTTGTGCCGATTGTGTTTTACAGCACACCTCGCTCGCTGCCCTTTCCTTATAATTTTAGGGGATTGTCACATATTTCACAGTAACTTTTTGCAGCCTTGCTGGGGAAAGGTTAAGTAGCTTCTTGATTGCTGCTGTGGTTCTGGGGTTTATGGCCCTGTTGAATTAAGTGCAGATGATTTGTGGCATGGCTCGAGCACCAAATGTGTATGTTGAATTATTTCTTTACATCTCCATTGCCATGGAGCTGGCAATGTTCTGGAGGGTAAATATGTATGCAAATCACCTCTATTGAGAAAACTTCCTACACTTTCCGTTTGCAGGAGATGGATTCATTCCTTTGGAAATATATCAGCAAAAAGACCCAAATCTTTCCCGTTTTCAGCAATCATTCTGGAGTGCCAGGGGAGAGGGGCAGCTGTACAGCCATGGCAGGAGGTGGTTTGATGTGTGAGTTACTTTCCACGTTCTACTGAGCCCAAACACTCACACACACTCTGATCCCTGTTCTCAGCTGGTGTATTTATATTTATTAATTATTTATGACCCTCATTGTTACCGTGTGACTTTGTTCCTTGTCTTGCCTAATGTGCCCTGGCCTGTCAAAGCTGTATTCTTATCAACCCCCCCAAATTCTAATCAGAAGATACTCAGTGTGCTGTGAAAATTCCGTTCCCAAGACAGAGGGAGTGGGGGGATGCTTTTTCTGGGCTTACAGGAGTTACAAAGCAGACTGGGTTGGCTTCTTAAGAATGCAAATGATTGCGTGTGAGCAAGATCCGTTGGTACAAAAATAAAATATTCCACATCCTGCTTGGGAAATAATAATCCATATCCAAGCAACACGTAGTAGGTGGCTGAATAAGACCCTGGCCTCAACTTGCTGCAGAACACGAGGAGCTGCATGAATTTGGCAGTGATTAAAAATCCAAGTGTCAGTGGTGGCCAACAGTCCCCTCGTGCTGGGGGTGGATGTGCCCAGCTCGCTCTGGAAGCTCCAAATTCCAGGCACGTTTCCCTGGGAGGTTCCCAGTGCTGCTGTTTGATGAACTGAGCCTCACAGGGAGCGTTTCCTCTCTAACGTGCCCTTGGTGTGTTTGATAATGCACAAATGCCTGGTGTGGGATAGGAGAGCCCCTTCTAGTTCAAGGCAAACTTTGATGCTTCTTTCACTTCGGTAAGGGAAGGAATTCCTGGCTGGGAGGGTGGGCAGGCCCTGGCACAGGGTGCCCAGAGCAGCTGTGGCTGCCCCTGGATCCCTGGAAGTGTCCAAGACCAGGCTGGAGCAGCCTGGGACAGGGGAAGGTGTCCCTGGGACAGGGGAAGGTGTCCCTGGTGGCACTGGGGGGGATTTGAGCTCCCATCCACCCAAACCAGGCTGGGATTCCACAATTCTGTGCTTCCATAGGTCTGATCCTAAGCCAGCAGAGCCAGACTTTATTCCCACAAGATTTGAGTCCTACAGAGGCCAATCCCAGTGTTTTCCACCAGCTGGAGCAAAGCCCGTGGTGGCAGCCCAGGAGCTGAACTCTGGCAGTCCCAGCCTCAATGCCAACGTTCCTTTGGGTTTGTTGTTTCCCTGTTATTGCACCCAGCCCCTGTAAACCCCAGAGCCCCAGGGTGCAGAGCTCCCAGAGCTGCCCCTGAGGGTGCCAGGGGTGCTCTGCTGTGCCAGCCTGAGCCCTGGCTCTGCAGTGGGCTGGGCTGTGCCAGCAATGCTGTCCNTTTTCCACCAGCTGGAGCAAAGCCTGTGGTGACATTCCAGGAGCTGAACTCTGGGAATCCCAGCCTCAATGCCAACGTTCCTTTGGGTTTGTTGTTTCCCTGTTATTGCACCCAGCCCCTGTAAACCCCAGAGCCCCAGGGTGCAGAGCTCCCAGAGCTGCCCCTGAGGGTGCCAGGGGTGCTCTGCTGTGCCAGCCTGAGCCCTGGCTCTGCAGTGGGCTGGGCTGTGCCAGCAATGCTGTCCTGCCTGCTGCATCCTGCCAGGGATGTGCTCCTGACCCCCAGTGACCTGCCAGGGTCCCCAGGGAGGCTGAGGGAGTTATTCCTGTCCAGCTCAGGGGGGAACCTGCCACTTCTGCATTGTTTTATAAATAAAGCCCCACAGTGAGCAGCTCCATATGTGCCGTTCCTCGAGCACGGAGCACGGGGGGTTCATTATCATATTTTTGATGACTTGCCGTTGTTCTCTGTTTACTTTTGCCCAAAAATATGTCCTTGCTGTGCTGTAGCGATTTCCAGGTTGCCTAATTTGTTTTGTTTGAGGCGTGTTCCTCGCAGTCACACACTCCAGCATAACGCTGGCGTGGAGCTCGTTATTTAGCAACTCATTTAAATGAAAATAGACATAATTTAAATAGACAGAAATGTCCTTTAATACTATTTTTAAAGACTAATGGAGGAGCTCTGCGGGCAGGCGCGATGTGCTCCGGAATACAAAATAAACAGAGTTGTTCAGATGCATTTGGATGATTCCTCCAGCCCTTCATGGGGTTGTTTCAACTGCACAGTGGTAAGATTTATCAAAGGGCTTGGGAATCGCTTTGATACAAAAGAGATATTTATTTCTCTGCAAGCTGGCATTTCCAGGAGGTGATGGAAGGATTTTTTCCTTTTGTTGAAATATTGCTTTGGAAAATGCCAGCGGTGAGAATCCTTCCTGTGTCTGCAGCTTCTGCTCCTTTGTGCCCAAACAAGGATTGATTGGTTTAATTGGGGAGATTAAAATGGGGGACATGGCTCTGGGGCTGGGCCAGGAGAGGTCTGGATTGGATCTTTGGAATTGTTTCTCCATGGGAAGGGCTCCCAGCCCTGGCACAGTGCTCAGGGCAGGGCTGAGTCCCCATCCCTGGGGAATTCACAGCCCTGGGGATGTGGCACTTGGGGACACGGGGCACTGTGGAAAATGGATTTAGAGAGGATCCTCAAAGGCTGCCAGAAGGCTGACACAGTCCTGTCCATCTGTGTGCAAACCCTGAGATAAAATATCCTGACTGAGAAAGGCCATGGGATAGGACAGACACTGCTGAGAGAGAAATGGAACTGGAAACAAGTTTCAAAGGATGGCCTGGAAGGGATTTTTCAAGAGCATCTTTAAAGAATTTGAAGGGAATGTTTGCATTGAAAGAGGAGGATTCAGTGCAGAGCCAGGGCAGGGACACCTCCCCCAGTCCCAGGGTGTGCAAACCCCAGTGTCCAACCTGGCCCTGGGCACGGGGCAGCCACAGCTCAGCTTTGCCTCTGCCCAGGACACAAATCTGTCCCACTCTGCACACCTGCACTTCTTAAACCATGGCAGCGGTATAAATTAATTTTTATGACCTGCAGTATTTAATCTTATTAAATAATGACTTTAGGAGCCTGTTCCCTGGTGTAAGAGGATTAGGCTGCTCCACACTTTGTTTGTACTGCAGCGTGGAATCAGCTTAACACCAGTTTTATTGGATTCTTTTCCAACTTGTCTTAGGAGAAGTGGTTAAGCAGAACTCATTGCCAATTAATCTGCTGGGTTAGGGTGACACCAGTGCTGCAGGGCTTTGTTGGTCCCCTGGGTGCTCTCCTGTCCCTCTGTCCCTCCTGTCCCAGTGAGCATCTGCAGAGGGGGAGAAAAGCAGGAGAATCCCGGAATGGTTTGGGTGGGAAGGGACCCTAAAGAAGACCCTAAAGAAGACCCTAAGATGGGCAGGGACACCTCCCACTGTCCCCAANCAGCTCTCCCAGCCTGGCTCCAGAGGGGCTCCAGCCCTCGGGGCATCTCTGGTACCTCCTCGGGACCCACTCCAGCAGCTCCAGGACCTTCTGGAATTTGGGGACCCAGGGCTGGATGCAGAAGCAGCCAAGAGGACACGGGATGCTCCCCAGGTGTGTTAAAGCCCTGAGCAGGGGGGAGCCCCGGATCCTCCAGCAGGGCTCATTTCCCTGTCCCTGTGATGGATCCAGCCCTGCAGGCTCAGGGTGGGAGCTGGAGCTGCTGCTCCCCCCTGGATCCCCCAGCAGGGCTCATTTCCCTGTCCCTGTGCCCTGCAGGCTCAGGATGGGAGCTGGAGCTGCTGCTCTCCCCTGGATCTCCCATTCTCTCCCCCTGTGAAATGCAAACTGCATTAGAGAGGCGGCACCAAGCTGCGAGGAACACAAAGAGGTTTATAAAAAACCCCAGAGGAAAGTGGCATAAATTAGAGGCATTGAGAGTTTCCATTTCTTTATGCTCCTTGTTAATGTAATTTTTTTGCGCTTCTTTCTCTCTAAAGAGATTGAAATTTCTACCAGGGTAGTATTGGCATAATATAATGAAATCAAACTCTTTCAACAAACTGTTGCTATAGAACAACTTAAAAGCAGGAGATTAATGTGCTTTGAAGTGTTGTAATTGTGGTTAATAGAGGGGTACGGGGAGGATGAAAAAAAAACATTTTACTTACTTAAATTTTTCCTCACCTGAATTCAGTTTTGAGCCTAAGAGCAAGACATTTAAAATTCTCTTAATGTCTCCAAATTCATCTGCTCCTCTTTGTATTTCTGGACCACTCTCAAGTTTGCTTAATTAGGAAAAAAAATAGGGCTGGAAAACGGAAGAGGCAACAGCGTGAAAAAATGAACTTTTTGCAGGTTGTAGCAGTGCTGTTTGTTCTCCCTGAGGTTCAGATTTTAGGGAGCCTGGGATGTTTTACAGATTGTCAGCATGGAGAGATTTGTTCATCAATGGTGTGTTTTATTTGGATATTTAACAATATTGGACTGTGCAAATAAATAAAACTCAGAATGATGCTCCTGGCTTGGAGAGAAAACATGGGATGTTTCTGGCTTGGAGAGAAAATATGGGATGTTCCCAGTTTGGACAGAAAACATGGAATATTCCCAGTTGGGACAGAAAATATGGGATGTTCCCAGCTCAGGGAGAAAACATGGGGTGTTCCCAGCTGGGACAGAAAACATGGAAAATTCCCTGCTCAGACAGAAAACATGGAATATTCCCAGTTGGGACAGAAAATATGGGATGTTCCCAGCTCAGAGGGAACCCATGGAATATTCCCAGTTTGGACATACAATATGGGCTGTTCCCAGCTCAGACAGCAAACACAGGCTGTTCCCAGCTCAGAGGGAACCTATGGAATATTCCCAGTTTGGACAGAAAACATGGAATATTCCCAGCTCAGACAGCAAACATGGAATATTCCCAGGTCAGAGGGAACCCATGGAATATTCCCAGCTCAGGCAGCAAACACGGGCTGTTCCCAGCTCAGTGCTCGTGCCCAGGTGCCCGGGGAGCAGCAGGGCTGGCAGGAGGATGCTTTTCCAGCTGAGCCTCTCTGAAGGAACAGATCCGTGGGGCTGAGCTGAGCCTGGCACCAGGGCAGGGCTGGGGTGAGCCCAGGGACTGAAAACAACCACGGCTCCTGCTCAGAGAGAGCCTGAGTGCCTCAAACAGGGCTGGGGAGATGGCAGGGAGCAGCCAGCTGCCCAGTTTTTAATGTTTCTCCCATTCTGTTTTGTGGCTTTGTCAATTTATTGGCCATTCCACCCAGCCCCTACTGGAGCAGTTGCTGCTGAATCGATATAAAGATAATTTTAGTTTGCTTGCATGTAAAATTTATTCAAATATTGATAGTTCTCCTCACAATATGGCCCACATGGATTTGTCAGGACAAGGCAGCCTATTTCTGAAAGCCATGGTTAAAATTAACTTCAGGATTTCAGAGCTGGACATGCATTACTTGGAATAATTTTAGCACTTCAGGTTTAGAATCAGTAGCCCTGTTTGGAACTTAAATAACCACAAGAAGGATTCAGTAATCAGCACTGTTGGCTGATGTTTAAAAGCTCTGTGTGTGTTCCTGGGGGAAGGGAGCATCATCATCACAAGGAGGCAAAATTCTCCTCTGTATTTGCTGTCCCTGTGATTTATTTTCCTGCTCTCTCAGATCTGGTTCTTTTCCCCTCCTGTTTGTGGTCCATCCCTGTGGGTGGAGGGAGCTCTTTCCCCAGGTTTGATGTGCCAGAGCCAGGGTGGGACAGCAGCACCCACGAGGGGCTGAGCCCACATTCCCATCTGGCATTCCCTGAAACTGAGGGGCTCCAGCCCTCTCCAGAGCTTGGATTTTCCACACTGAGCAGGACCTGGTGTCCAGTGGGAAGGATGAGGGATCCTGGGGGTTGTCTGGTGGTCTGCAGCCCTGGAGTGGGGCCTGTGCCTCCCACAGCTCCTGTGCTCACCTGTGCACCAGCCCAGCCCTGCCCTGGGCCATCCCCTCCCTCCTGGGGAGCTCTGAGCCACCAAGCCTTGGATGGGGTTGGAAAAGCTGAGATTTCTCATTTATCTGAGGTGAGCTGCTCCTGGGAATCCCTGAGAGCACTGATTCCTTTTCCAGGCTTTCAGGCTGAATTCCTGTTTCGGTTTTTGCTCTGTTTGCCAGTGCCAGTGGGACAGAAGGGGCTGATCCCATTGGGATCACTGGGATTGACCATAACCATTGGGATTGTCCATAATCATTGGGATTGACCATAACCATTGGGATTGTCCATAATCATTGGGATTGACCATAACCATTGGGATTGTCCATAATCATTGGGATTGACCATAACCATTGGGATTGTCCATAATCATTGGGATTGACCATAACCATTGGGATTGTCCATAATCATTGGGATTGACCATAACCATTGGGATTGTCCATAATCATTGGGATTGACCATAACCATTGGGATTGTCCATAATCATTGGGATTGACCATAACCATTGGGATTGTCCATAATCATTGGGATTGACCATAACCATTGGGATTGTCCATAATCATTGGGATTGACCATAACCATTGGGATTGTCCATAATCATTGGGATTGACCATAACCATTGGGATTGTCCATAATCATTGGGATTGACCATAACCATTGGGATTGTCCATAATCATTGGGATTGACCATAACCATTGGGATTGTCCATAATCATTGGGATTGACCATAACCATTGGGATTGTCCATAATCATTGGGATTGACCATAACCATTGGGATTGTCCATAATCATTGGGATTGACCATAACCATTGGGATTGTCCATAATCATTGGGATTGACCATAACCATTGGGATTGTCCATAATCATTGGGATTGGCCATAATCATTGGGATTGACCATAATCATTTGGATTGACCATAATCACTGGGATTGACCATAATCATTTGGATTGACCATAATCACTGGGATTGACCATAATGATTGGGATTGACCATAACCATTGGGATTGACCATAATCACTGGGATTGACCATAATGATTGGGATTGACCATAATCATTGGGATTGACCATAATCACTGGGATTGACCATAATCACTGGGATTGACTGGGATCACTGGGATTGACCATAATCACTGGGATTGTCCATAATCCTTGGGACAATGGCTTTCCCAACACTTCCCACTTCAAATACAGCCCCCAATCCTGCAGACACAACCAGGGTTATGCTGCAGGTCCTTCCTAAGCCTGACCAGACAGAACCAGGCTTTTTAAAAATTTCCTTTTATATCTGAAACAAATTCAACTGCATGAGAAGGAAAGAGGGACCAATCAGTATCAGATGTCAGATTAGAAGCCTGGGATCAGCTGGAGGGGAGGCAGGAGCACTTACACATCTCCTTTTCTGAGGAAATCTCCTGAGGAGAAGAGATCCTCCCTCAGCATCACTCTGAAAGCAGAATTCCCTTTTTTTAGATGGCTGATGAAAGCAGATGTGATGGTTAAAATACCCCCCCTCTCTCCAATCCTGTAGCTGAACAAAGTTCATATGGAATTTCCCACCTTGCAAAGAAACCTCTTTGAGCCTTTGGGCAAATGGATTTGGAAAGGGTTTTTTGACCAACACTTCAAATATGTTCTTGCCTGTTTTTTTTCCCCCAAGTCTTGGTTCCTTATAGTGAAAATAATGTAAAATAAGCTTTAACTGCTCAGCCCTTCAGGTGTCCTGTCCTGCAGCGAGGGCACAGAACTCCCGAGCTGCCCCGGGGCTGTTCATTTCTTGGCCAAAGATCAAAAGGTCAGGCACTTCCAGCTCGGTGAAGCTTCCAGTGAATTACATCCTGCATAAAAATCTGCAGATTCCCAGCTCCCCCAGCTCTCCTGTGAGGATATCCTGCTCACCTGAGCAGAAAACAGGCTGTGTTAGCAGCTTTAGTGAGCGATGTTCTCCGTGAGCACACAGGCTCTCTGCACTGCCCCTGCACTGCTGCCACCCACGGGGGTTATTCCCGTTTATTCTGCAGGAATTCCCGGGAAATGAGCTCCTGCCAGAGGGGAGCTGTGCACAGGGATGGTCTGCACTGAGCTGTGCACACAGACTGGGTTTGAGGGCCTGCCCAAGTGCCCCAAACCTTCAGGAAAGACTGAAAATCCAGAGAATCATGGAAGGGTCAAGCTTGGAAAAGGCCTCCAAGATCCTCAAATTCAACCTTCAATCAGATCCCACCATGCCCACTGACCCCTATCCCAGAGTGCCAGCTCTGGGCATTTGAACAGCTCCAGGGATGGGGACTGGCAGCTCCTGCCCCAGCCTGACCCCCCTTCAGGGGAGAAATCTTCCCTCATGTCCACCCTGAACCTCCCCTGGGGCACCTGAGGCCATTTCCCCCTTCATACCCTGAGCCAAAATCCACGTGTGACAATTTTTATAGTTTCTTACACAAATTCCATGCATGGAGCCCTGTCTGTTCCATCCAGGGATTTCCAGCAAGGCCATATTATTATATTATATTATATTATATTATATTATATTTGGCCAAAATATGGCCAAACCCATATTTTTGTTAGGACTGGAGTTTAACTGACATTGCAAAAGACAATGCCATAAACCTGAAACTAGATCTTGGCTCTTTACTGTTTTCAAAACTAAACCTGCATTTCTGCCTGATGTCTGTGTGGATTTATGCATTGTGGTTTCTCCGAAGGTTCGAGTTCAATCCTCACATTTCTGGAGCCAGTGTGGATTTGGCCCAGGGGGATCCATGCTCCAGCACGGGGAGGATCATGGATTGTGGGTTGGGAATGTGATCATTTCCAGGATTGCATTTCCAATTATTGCAGAACTGCAAATGCCCAGAACTGGCACCCAGGCAGCACTGATGGAGAATGTGTGGGGAGAGAGAGTGGGAATGGAGGTGCTGTGCCTGGGGGTCAGTCCTGGAGCATGAAGGGATCCATTCCTCTCCTCTCAGGGCTGGCTTTTCCCCAAAGCTCCAGGCTGGACAGGGCCTGGAGCAGCCTGGGGTAGTGGGAGGTGGATGGGCTTTGAGGTCATCTGTTATTTTGTGGTTCTGTGTCATATTGCAAAACCCTCCTGGGTTTTTTGCAAATTCTGTCCTGAATCTAGAAAATAACTCTAAATGAGTCTATTAAAAAAAAGGACTTCTGATCAATTTTAAAAGGGAAAATTAGACTTAATGTGAAAACATTTTGAACCATAGCAACAGCACAAAAATTATTTTTTGAGGGGGATCTTTTACAACTTAATTCTATCCCCGTTTTCTATTTTTAACCTTTATCAAAGCTGCTGGCTTGTTGGGAAATACAATAAATCTTTATATCTCCAAAGCTTTTAAAGTGCTCACCGTGCCTGCTCTTCTCCTTCTGACAGGAGATTATCCTTTTGAGTCAGAAATTTTCTATTCTTTGTGTCTGAAAGAGCCAAAGTCAAAGTGGGTCCTCAGGTCCCATTAGCAGCAGCCCTAATGAAGGTGTGGGATGTGATTTTTCAAGGCAGGGGCATTCTCTGGCCCCACTTTTGTCCAGCAGTTGCTTTTTCTTTTTTGGTCCCAGCTCTCTGTCCTCACACAGCTCTGTCAGGAGGCCTTGGCCGAGCCTGGGGGTTGTTTTCTGTTCATTTTCTGTTGGTTTCTGTTCTCACCCTGCCCTCCCCAGGCTGGCAGAGGTGCCTCAGCCAGCTCTGAACCTGCCCTGGGTGTCCCTGGGCACAGGGACAGGCTCTGAGCTGTCACCAGACCTGGCCAGAGGGGACAGAATGGGACAGCAGCGTCACTGGGGTGGAGGAGACATCCCAGATCATCATCCCCAAGCTTCCCCCATGTCACCCTGCTTTTGCATGTTAAAACTTGCCTTCTGAAAGTTTAGCTAAAGCATCGTGATGGTTTTAGAACTCAGAGAGAGTTCTCACACTTTTTCATGTAAATAAGAAAATGTTTGCATTCTTTTGCCCTGAGAGAAGCATTTGAGTGGTTGGGATGTTCCCCAATCCCAGGGATGGGGTGACAGCCTTGGCAATAATTGGTCACTTTGTACAGTGGATAGAAATGGAGTCAGAAATGTGAATAAAGAGAATTCTGCATGCTGACCCCAGAGCTGTCCTGTCTGGTCCTTTCCAAACTCCAGCCACGAATGCTGCACAAACAGTGCAACACCCCCACATCCCAATAAACCCCATCCCACAGTGCCCATCTGGGCTGGGGGCTCCAGCAGTGCCCTGGGAGCTGTGCCAGGCCTTGGGCACCGTTTCAGGGCAGAAATTCCCCCCAGTATCCGGCCTGAACCTCTCCTGGCACAACCTGAGGCCGTTCCCTGCTCTCATTTTGCTGGGTCTGGGAGAAGAGGCTGAATAACTCATTAACTCCTCCCTGGTTTATTACTGATAAAAAAGTCTAAAATCATGGAGTCATTCATTTTAAGGCACTGAACCCCAGGATTTCTTGCCTGGCTTTTTCTGCTTGGTATTTCCTAGCTGCTCCAAAGTTGCTCCAGGACTTGGGTTCCTTCTTTTTCCCTCTTCCCACTTTGAAGTGAGTCACTGGTGTGTTCCAGTCTGTTGGATGCCCAAAGGAGCAGGAGGGAGGAGCACAGATCCCAACCCTCCAGCTGCACAAGGCTTCACCCAGCACCACTTTCCTTGGCTGGAAGAGGGAATGTGGAGCTGCTGGAGCCAAGCTCTGGGAGGGGGATTGGCCTTTGGGAATGTGCTGATGTGGGAAATGTCATCCAGGGAATCCTTTGTGTTGTTGCTTTATTTCCTGAGGAATATTTCTTTTGGGGTGGCTGCCTTTTTTCTGGAGAGCCAGGTGTGAATAATGCATTTATCAGGGCATTTCAGAGTGTTTATCAGGGTGTTTCAGTGCATTTTAGGATATTTTCAATGCATTTTTAGGGTGTTTCAAGGCCTGGGGCACTCCCTCGCTATCTCCAAATGATGGGAATCAGATCCAACAGCTCCTACTGTGAAAACCATGGGAAGCTGCTGCAGTGAACCAGGAGATTGGAATCCTTGAGTGAGCAGAGCCATGGGGGCCCTGGAGCTGCCCTCTTGAGCCACATCCATTAAATCACTTCCATAGCCTGGAAATCCCCATGGATGCTTCATGTTCCCTGATCTTGTTAATGTTGCCTTTAAATTTGGCTTTAAATTCTTGTAACTGTCAAGCTCTGCTTGCAGATTTTGAGCACACGTGAATTCATTTCAGACAATTGCCTTGAAAGTAGGAAAACACAGCATTTGTGCAAGGCTCCTACAATGTTTTGTTCTGAACTCCAAAGTCTAACAGCTTCATACAAACCATCAACACTCTGAGTGAGTAATTCTCCCAAAAATAACTCCTACCTGAGAGGGAGATGACTCACCTGGACGTGAGTCAGCCCGTGCACTTCAGAGCCCCCAGGATTCATTCTGAAATGAGCTGGGGCCGTGTCCACACACTCCTGGGAGATGGGGAAACACAACCCAGCCTGGGCTGGGCTGGGGGGGACCTTTGGGGGTGCCCAAGGCCAGGCTGGACAGGGCTGGGAGCAGCCTGGGACAGTGGGAGGTGTCCCTGCCCATGGCAGGGTGGCACTGGGGGGGATTTGAGGTCCTTTCCAGCCCAGACCAGGCTGGGATTCTGGATTTGATCAAGGTGCAAAGTTCACACCCATGGCTCCCCTGGACAGCTCTGGACACCACCTTGGGTGGTGGTGGAGAGCCCATCCCTGGAGGTGTCCCAGGAATGCCTGGAGGTGTCCCAGGAATGCCTGGAGGTGTCCCAGGGACTCATGCCCAGGGTGGGTAACAGGGTGAGTAACAGGGTTAGTAACAGGTGAGTAACAGGGGGTCATGCCCAGGGTGAGTGACAGGGTGAATAACAGGGTTAGTAAAAGGGACTGCCCAGGGTGGGTAACAGGGTGAATAACGGAGTGAGTAAAAGGGGCTCATGCCCAGGGTGAGTAACAGGGTGAGTGACAGGGTGAGTAACAGGGTTAGTAAAAGGGACTGCCCAGGGTGGGTAACAGGGTGAGTAACAGGGTTAGTAAAAGGGGCTCATGCCCAGGGTGGGTACCAGGGCTCAGGGCTGAACCCTGAACAATCTGTCTGGAGCTGCTGTTCTGGGCTGAGCTCTCCAGGCTGAGCTCTCCAGGCTGAGCTCTCCAGGCTGAGCTCTCCTGGCTGTGCTCTCCAGGCTGAGCTCTCCCTGCTGTCCCAGGGTCCTGCTGGGAGGGTTTTGGTCTCTTTTTTCCCTTGCCGAGGTCAGGATGAAGAACACGGAAATGAAGGTGTTGAGTTCGGACTTGGAATGTTTGTTATGTAATATTTTACTTAGATTATTTTATACTATATGTTGTATAGTTATATAATGTCCTTATATAATCTTATCTTACTTATTTACAGTATTTACAGGCTCATGAGCTGTGAGCTTAACCAGCAAGGTAGAGAAATGAGGTAAAATGGAGCCCTTCTATCCCTGTCCAAGGTTATTTAAGTGCTAATTACCCAATAATGAGGTGACACCTATATTATTTATATTTCTGACCCAATAATGACCACCCAAGGCCCACAATGGGGACCTTTTTCACCCAATTACAGAAATCCACCCAAATTCATGAAGAAGAAGGTGAAGAAGAAGGGCAAAGACAACCCCCCACATCCCCCATCCTGACTCATATGTATTACTGTACACTAAAACCCCAAATTCCCAGTTTCCAGGACTCCAACACCCTGGTTGTGCCATGCTGATGTGTCCATGCACAGGAGGGACTGTCCATCCTCAGCACGGTGTGGGGCTGGCTCTGCTCCCTCCTGCTGCTGCAGGCTCCCAGAGCTCCCAGTTTTGGAGACAACACCACAGGGATTTTCCAATTCTGACCCAGAGCAGCAGTGCCCAGGGTCAGCACAAACTCCCTTTGCTGCAGTTCTGGCTGGGATTGCTGATAGAAGATATTCCTGGACACCCAAACACACCATGGACTCACCATCTCCTCATAAACACAACAGGTTCATTGAAAAGATTGGGCTTTCACCTCCTGGCCAAAAAACCCCTTTTTTTTCCAGCTGTCTCCTGAGTTGTGAACCATGTTGGCCTGAGTGATGGGGCTGCACCAGTTGCTCAAGGATATTTTGTGTTGGGATGGATTTAATGACACCTGAAGGGCTGTTCCTGCCTGCCTGAGTGCTCCAACCCCGCCGAGAACCACAGAAATCTGATATGTGACAAGCGGTGTTTAAGGGAATTGCGATCCTGGGATTTATTTGCCACGGATCAGTTTAATTAGGAATGGCATTGTGCTGATTGGAAGCTGTGCTCTGAAGGACTCGCTCACTTTGGTTTGGATGTTAGAAATGCATGGAATTCCCCAAGGCCCTGCATTGGGAATGAGCTAATCCTGCTGGTGGAACAAGCACTGCCTTGGCAGGGCTGGGGGAGCGCTTGGATCCCCGGGCTGGGAGAGCTTTTCCAGCTGAAACCGTTCCAAGGTTCTGGGAAGATGGAGCTGAACTCTCTCCTCCTGGCTTTTAGGGAAGGTTTCACCGAGCTCAGCCCCAGGATGTTTCGGGCAGAGGCAGCTGGGGCTGACAGTTCATTAACAATGAATGGCACGGGCTGAGCTGACATTGCCCAAGGGCCATTAGGCAAAACCGCTGCCAGCGGCTTTAAACTCTCCTGCCTTAAGTGACTTATCCAAAGCAGGAGCGTGGATCTCAGGAATAAAGCAATTCCTGGAAGGATGCACTGGAAGGGTTTCCCTGAGCTGCAGATTTTGCAGGGAGCTGTTCCTCAGCACAGCCACAGCAACACTTTACAAAGCACAGTTCTGTGAGAAGCCCCAAAAGTTCGTTTTTTATCCAAACTCTGACACCTTTTGGGGGTGTTGGTGGCTGTCCCTGGATCCCTGGCAGTGCCCAAGGCCAGGTTGGACACTGGGGCTGGGAGCAGCCTGGGACAGTGGAAGGTGTCACCATGGCAGGGGTGGGAATGGGGCGGATTGGGGGTCCCTTCCCACCAAACCATCAGGGATTCCGTGCTCCTAGGAACAGGTGCTCCCTGGAGAACAGGAATTCTCCCTGGCAGAGTTCAGGGCTCAAGAGCTGCAACCCCAGGTGAGTGAGGAGCAGCTTCCCCTTCTCCCTCAGGGTGTTGGTGCTCCCATTGACACAGGGCTGGGCTGGGGGTGTTGGTGCTCACACTGACACAGCCCTGGGGGTGTTGGTGCTCCCATTGACACTGACACAGCCCTGGGGGTGTTGGTGCTCCCATTGACACTGACACAGCCCTGGGGGTGTTGGTGCTCCCATTGACACTGACACAGCCCTGGGGGTGTTGGTGCTCCCATTGACACTGACACAGCCCTGGGGGTGTTGGTGCTCCCATTGACACTGACACAGCCCTGGGGGTGTTGGTGCTCCCATTGACACTGACACAGCCCTGGGGGTGTTGGTGCTCCCATTGACACTGACACAGCCCTGGGGGTGTTGGTGCTCCCATTGCCACTGACACAGCCCTGGGGGTGTTGGTGCTCCCATTGACACTGACACAGCCCTGGGGGTGTTGGTGCTCCCACTGACACAGCCCTGCGGGTGCTGGGGCACAGTTCCACCCTGTCCCTGTGCACAGGGAGGGCAGAGCCTCAGCAGAGACATCAAGGAACCCCATCCCTCAGTGGGGCTGAGGTTCAGAACAGGGAACTCTGATCCCAGGCTCAGATTCGGCATTACACCCCAACATTACACCAACACTTCAATAAAAAGGGCAAACCTCCAGTTCCTTCAGTCTGGAGCCTGCAGAGCACGCTCAGAACAGGCACGGGGGGATCTGGGAGGGGCTGCAGCTTGCTTGGGGTTTGTGCTGGTGACAAAGCTGTTGGAGTTTTCAATGTCATTTGGAATACTTTAAGCACAATTAATCAATACATTAATGACAGCTGCCCCTTTGTGCCTGCTGAGGTAATTGGGCTGCAATTCCCCAGCTGCTGGTGCAGATGTCCCTCCCAGAGCTGGGAAGGGAGAGTGAGAGGAGCAGCTGTGATTCCCCCGAGTGGGAATGGGGCACTGCGAGCTCTCTTTCCCAAATTAAAGGTTTTATCTCAGGTGTATCTGCCCAGTTTTATATCATGGAGATTTTTCATATATCACGGAGGGACAGGACACAGGGAATGGCTCCCACTGCCAGGGGCAGGGATAAATGGGATACTGGGCAGGAATTGTTCCCTGGAGGGTGGGGATGGAATTCCCAGAGCGGCTGTGGCTGCCCCTGGATCCCTTTGGGGTTTCATGGGGCTGTGCAGGGCCAGGAAGAGTGATTTGATGGAGATCTGGCTCCTCCTTGGCTCCTTCCTGTGCCTCCCAAAGCCTGAGCTCAATAACCGGGGTGGCTTTAATCTGATCTGCAGCACCGTGGCTGTGCTGATCGATATTGGCAATATCTGTTCATAGGGAGATTTTCCAGGAGCCAGAGCATTTGTTCCACACTCAGCCTAAGCCAGCACTGCAATTTTGTGTGGGGATTAGCTTGAGGCTCCAGCTACACAATATTTCCCAAAGCCCAGCTCTCCGGAGCCTTCCTTGCCTTTAGCCTGATATTGATCATTATTTTTATTATTATTATTCTTATCCAGAGTCCCCAGCAGTGACCTGTGCTGGAAATCACAGCTCCTGGAGCCCAACTCCTGCTCGGGGCAGCCCAGAGCCGGGTGATGGAGAGGGAGCAGGACCTGGGAGAGTGGGATCAGGATCTTGGAGAGCTGGGATCAGGACCTGGGAGAGTGGGATCAGGATCTTGGAGAGCGGGATCNTTATTATTCTTATCCACAGTCCCCAGCAGTGACCTGTGCTGGAAATCACAGCTCCTGGAGCCCAGCTCCTGCTCGGGGCAGCCCAGAGCCGGGTGATGGAGAGGGAGCAGGACCTGGGAGAGTGGGATCAGGATCTTGGAGAGCTGGGATCAGGACCTGGGAGAGTGGGATCAGGATCTTGGAGAGCGGGATCGGGACCTGGGAGAGTGGGATCAGGATCTTGGAGAGCGGGATCGGGACCTGGGAGAGCCGGGATTGGGACATGGGAGAGTGGGATCAGAACTTTGGAGAGCTGGGATCGCGATCTGCGAGAGCCGGGATTGGAACTTTGGAGAGTGGGATCAGGACCTTGGAGAGCCGCGATCAGAACCTTGGAGAGTGGGATCGGGGAGAGAGGGCTCCCTGCTCCATCCCATGGGAATGGGAGTGTCACTGGACAGGTTTCCCTGCTCCATCCCATGGGAATGGGAGTGTCACTGGACAGGTTTCCCTGCTCCATCCCATGGGAATGGGAGTGTCACCAGGCAGGCTTTCCCTGCTCCATCCTCACACACGCAGAGTTTGGCGGGGTCACTGCTCCCCATCCCAACAACGGCGGCTCAAGCTGCAGAAACCACCCCAAAATTGAATTTCTCAGCCAAATAAATAATTGTGCTGCACTGAACAGTTACACTGGAAACTGAAATGCTGCAGCAGAAGTGTCCTCTCCTTAGAGGAATTTGTTTTTCAGTTAGGAAATTTGCTTCTCTTTGCCCTAAATTACAAAAGGAAATATCAGTGCCGAGGGTTAAATTCCAGTAATGCCACTTTGTAAATCCCCAGGCCTGTGGCAGTCAATGAGGTGAAGGAGGTCCCGGGTTTTAGGTTATTTCCAGCCCAGGTGATCTGACAGAAAGCTGCTCTACAAGTTATCCAACACCTTTTCTGGAAGGACTTGCAGAATTTTTGTGCTTGGCTTAGTACTGACATTTAAAGCTGCTCTAGAGCAATTATTTCTGGGTTTCCTCTATGACATGAAACCCTTACTAGGGCAGTTCTGAAAGGAGTTTTCTATTCTTTAATCCCGTGAGAGCTGAGTGCAATGACAGGGTTTTACTGGAAGGTTTGGGGCATTAATTTGAACATATTTGCTGCCAGTTCACAAGCAGAGCAAGGAGAGCTCATCACTGTGGTCCTTAAAATGCCCCGAGTTTGTGGGAATGAAGCTGTTCTGAGTGTGCCCATCTCAGTGGTGTCTGTAAGGGAAATAATGCTGGTAAATTTATTCAGAGGCTGGTGAACGGCAGAACAGCAATGCTGCCGTGCAGGGGGAATTTGCAGCTGCTTGTGAAACCTCTGGAGGCCAGGAAAACTCTTCCAGTGAGAGGAGGAGGCTGGGATGATGCTCCCGTGGGAATGGTGGGAATTGTACCCTGGGGCTCAGGCTGGACAAGCTGGCTCAGACAAACGAGTCAGAAAAGCTTCAGCTGGGGGTCTGTGCAGCCCCCTACACCCAAATGCTTCGAGCTCATCAAGTTTCTCCTGAACGGTGATTACAATAATTATAACACAGCCACACCCCCCTGCTGCTGCCTGCAGCCCATCCGCTCATCCCATTGCCATTCAAATGAAGGTAATTTGAATTTGGCGTTCTAATGCAGGTAAATAAAAGGAACACCCGTGTTAGGTGGCAGCCCCTGCTTGTTTTTAACGGGCTCGGCAATTACTGAGATGGATGGGTTTGTGGAGAAGGGTTGGGCTGTGAAAGGAAGGCTGGGGGTGATGGATGCTGAGCTGGCGCTTTGCTTCCTGCACCAGCAGCTGCCACGGCAGGCCCTGCACAGCTCCTGCCCCTGCATCCCCCTGGAGTTTGGGCAATTCCAGAGCTCCCTCCTTCCCAGCGGGGCTCAGCCTCTCCGTGCTCAGCAGGGCTGTTCTGAAGGACACGCTGTCATTGTCACCCAGCCTGCTCCGTGTCCCACGCTGTGCTTTCCTTTGCAGCCCGTGGCTGTCCCATGGTCACCCTGACCTGGCACAGGGTGCCCACAGCAGCTGGGGCTGCCCCTGCATCCATCCAGTGCCCAAGGCCAGGTTGGAGCAGCCTGGGACAGTGGGAGGTGTCCCTGCCATGGCAGGGTGGCACTGGGTGGGATTTAGGGTCCCTCCCAACCCAAAGCATTCCATGATTCCCTGACTCTCTCTGTCCCCATGTTTCCCAGGCAGTACACTGAATTCCATCCTGAACCCCTTTCCCAGAGCAAGGACAGCTCAGCTGCCAAACAGCAGCACCAAGATCTCCTCCAGTGATGTCCTGCCCTAAATTCAACCACCCAGACCGTGTGGGGTGAGCACCATCCCTCATCCCTGAGCTCTAAATTCAACCCCCCAGACCGTGTGGGGTGAGCACCATCCCTCATCCCTGGGCTCTAAATTCAACCCCCCAGACCGTGTGGGGTGAGCACCATCCCTCATCCCCGGGCTCTGCTGCTCCCCTCGTGCAGCTCCAGCCCAGTCTGAGTTTGGCCCAGGCCAGTTTGGCTCAGCACATCTTTGGGGCTGGTTAAACCCTGCCTAACCCTGGAAACTCAGCTGGACAGAGAAGAGCTCTCACTTGGAGAGAGTTGGGTAAAAGTAAAACATTGTGGAGTGTGAGGATCTCACCTGTACTGTTTGTAAGGCTGGGGAATCCATTTAAAAGATGAATTATTTAATATAAACACCCCTCTCCCTGTGAGCAGAAGTGGGTAATGTATAGCACAGGCTCTGCCTTCCCCTGCAGCCAGAATTGCCAGCGTTTATTTATTGCCAATATCATCAGCAATGTCCTGAGCCTGCGTGAGCCTGCTGCTCACAAACCCCGGGAATGTTTCTGGATGAAATAGAAGATGGATAAAAAGGATCTTTATCCTGTCAGCTTGATGAATAATTACAGGATGGCAGCGACTAAAGAGCTGTGCTTGATGCAGGTTTCACCACCACAGTTAGGGCTGACAGAGAAATGGGGTTTTTTACTGGATTAACAAAAGCTGTGTTTACACTCCAAAAATTGACTGGATGGCCCCAGTCCTTTACAGG
Source organism: Pycnonotus jocosus (assembly GCA_013400435.1). Classification (NCBI taxonomy): domain Eukaryota; kingdom Metazoa; phylum Chordata; class Aves; order Passeriformes; family Pycnonotidae; genus Pycnonotus; species Pycnonotus jocosus. Next base: position 7,501 of record VWYP01022014.1, on the reverse strand, counting down.
GGTATTAATGCACGTTTAATTCAGATATATGGCATTGATCTGAATAGAATGGAGCTTCCAGCACGATGGGCCTCTCCCAGAGCCTCAGACTGCCAGCATTTGCCTGACTCCACCATTCCTGAGTCTGTTTTTCTGCAATTAATGACAATCTATGAACTCCCCTCGGCACCAGGGCTGCCATTGGAAATCAGTGCCTGTGATGAAGCTGTGCCAAGCCAGGAGAGGCTCCTCTGGGGCCACATCTCCAAGCCTGGGCTGTGTCCCTGTGTGTCCCTGCAGTTCCTCTGGGTGTCTGAACGCTGAGATTTGCACCCCCGGAGATCCCAGCTGTAAATTGAACCCTGGAGATGGGTGTGTGCCTGGAATCACTCAGCTCTGTACGGTTTAAAACAGCACAGATTTATCCCTGGGGATGGGGCAAGGGGGGACAACATCTGCCATCATCAGAGGGGAAAGGATAAAGGGAAATGTCCCCAGCCAAGGCTCCAGGACAGCTGGAATCGGGGTGATGTGCCGAGTGCCTCCTCGCTTTCTGAGGAACATTTCCTTTGGAATTGAGCCCGGAAAATGCACCTGTCCCAGCGATTTACACCTCATTGGCTGAGCCGGGGGAGGGAGGGAATGAAGGGGATTAATTAAGGGAAAATCAACCAGTCTCACTTGGTGTGGGCTGAGGTTGGTTTGCCTTTGTTGGGGGGGCTGGTTTGGCCCTGGGTGCTGAACCAGGAGCTCGATGTGTGTGATGGGGGCCAGGAGCAGCTGAGGGGAGCTGGGCAGGGTCTGCTGAGGAAGGGAAATGTGCACTGCAGCTCCCAGGGGCTCTTCCCCCGTGCTGCCATTTGTCTTTCCATAAGGTTTTGTTCTCACTTCGTTCCATGCTAAGGTTGATGCTAAATTTGCTGTTTTTGAGACGTGAGAGTCTAAAGGAAAGCTAATTGCTTCTGAGTGGATAAAAGTATATTTATTTGGGAAAAAAAGCCCCTTCTAATGGTGTTTAGCTGTGGGTGGGATCCTTTCTTGATGCTGGTGTAAATCAGGCGTGCTCAGCTCTGCCCTTGGGAGCTGCAGAGGGGGATGTTCCTCGAGGGCTTTCTGTGAGCCCCCCAAACCATGGCAAAGGGGGGTCCCTGTGCCCCCGAGGCCAGGCAGGCTCTGCCCCCCTGAACCCCCATCCTGTGGGGGCTGTCCCTGTGTGTGTTTGTCTGAGCAGCTCCCTGGGTAACTCCAGCCCTGGCACCTCAGACATGAGGATGTTTTATTCCTAACAAAGCACTCGCAGCCTTCTCCTCTCCTTTGGATTTTAATGGGGCTGGGTTCTGTTGGTGCTTGGTTACTCTGTGCCCCTCATTACAGGGAAAAGCTCCTCTGGAGAATGCAGCCAGGCTCTCCTTTGTGGGACACCAAAGGTTTGAGTTCATTCTGATACATCAGACTTAGGGAAAAGAAAAAAAAGTTATGAAGATTAAAAGACTTGTGGCCATCTCCTTTGGACTTTGCTCTCCCTTCAGCAGCAGCAGCATCTTTATCAGCTGCAGGAGGAGGAGAATATTCTCTGAGATAATGAGACCGCCAACTCAAATGTAAATATTGTGGCTTGTGCTTGGAGCAGGGCAGGGATGGCCCCGGGGCAGTGCCAGTTCCTGACCCTCCAACTCACCAGGGAACACCTCGAGGGCACCCCGGGGTGACCAAGGGATGTCCTGGGATGGGCAGAGGAGAAAACTCCACGCTGATGGAGCCTTTTGAAGTTAGTTTTGTTCTGGCTGGACTGAAACTCGTTTAACAATCAGTCAATTAAGGTAATAGGCAGCACATTCCCGTGCTGGGGAGAGCCCAAATGAGCAGCACAGAAAAGAGAAGCGTTTCCTCCTGCGAAGCCACTTAGAGAAGCAGATCAATACCACACCTGTGTCAGGGGAAAACAGCCACCAGCGCCTGGGAGCTGAGGCTTTGAACAAATCCTTGGGCAGATGGGCACGGGCAGAGCTGCTGTGGCACCACAAGGACCCCGGCTGCTGTCACAGCAAACGAGGGACAGGAGGGGAACGGGCACAGGGACAGAGCCCCGGGGTGACACGGGCACAGAGCTCAGCAATCGTGGGAAATCCATGCCTGGATCTCAAATCCAGCCCCAACTCCGGCTGTGAGAGGGGCAAACTCCATCTCTCACCACATCCAACACTGCAGTGCAGGGAGCAGCAGTTTGGGGCAGTGGGCAGTGCCAGCAGCCCCAGTTAGGGGGCACTAGGACAGGTGCCAGCAGCCCAGTTTGGGGCACTGGGATGGTGCCAGCAGCCCCAGTTTGGGGCACTAGGACAGGTGCCAGCAGCCCCAGCAGCAGCTCCCTGCTCTCCCAAGGAAATCCCTTTCCAACCCGAGCCTGGCCCGGTTCCTGCCGTTCCTCTGCCACTCTCCCGGGAGCTGCCGGGGCTGTGCAGCCCGGGGCCGGTCCTTTTGTCACCCTGCCAGGCTCTGTGGCTGTTCCAGCCCGTGCTGACAGCTCCCGGGGTTTTCCTGCTGCAGGAGGAGCACTCAGGGAAGCTGAGCTGGGTTTTCCTGCTCTGCTCTCCAGTTCTCCTCAGCATAACAAGAGCTGCTGTTCGCAGAACAAACAAAGGCTTGTTCAGGTGTGAATTCCCTGTCCCGGGGCTGTGCAGCTCCACTCCCAGTCAGGCTGGAGAGGAGAAGCTCCAGGGAGAGCTCAGAGCCCCCTCCAGGGCCTGAAGGGGCTCCAGGAGAGCTGCAGAGGGACTGGGGACAGGGGAGGGAGGGACAGGAAGATGTCCCTGCCCGTGGCAGGCAATAGGTGACCTTAAAGGATCCTTAAAGGATCTCTTCCAACCCCAGCCATCCTCTGGCTCTGTTCCTTCTGCTCTGCAGCCCAGCCTGAAGGGATGCAGAATTTTTTCCATCTGACTTCTGCTAAATGAAATTTGATGGCAACACTGCATCAATAAGCTCGCAGGGTTTGTGCTGAGGATGCTTGGCAGAGCTGAAGGATTCCTTGGGGGGATTGCTCTGCACTCTGCAGCCTCCTCCACGAGTCTCTCCTGGGGCTTTAAAGGGAGAAGCAGCAAAGGGGAGAGTGGGATTCTGCTATCAGCGACTTTATCAGCTCCTTCCAAAGCCATACAAAGAAAATGCTTTCTAGGCGGCTCTGTAATCTGCTACTCCATCTTCTTATTACAGGAAATTTCTTAGCAGGATCTTTTAATATCGCTTTTTCTTTGCTTATCAGGGAGCCTAAGGCCGGGCAAACAGGCCCCAGCTGCTTGGTGGGCTTTATCTGGGCTCAGAAATGCGGTGTAATAACAGATCTTTAATAATGCAGCACGGGGCTGTGCCTGCCTGATTTATGAACTTCACAGCTCCAGCAAGTCCCAGCTAACAGGGATTTACTGCTCCCTGTGCACCAGCATCCCAGCAATGATGGGAGGAGCAGATGTGCAGTTAAAAGAGCGTCTCCATTTGTTTCAGCGGGGCTCGGGATAAATCTGTCCTGCCGTGGCAGGGATGGGAGCCTCGCCTTGGCCAGGCAGAGCCTGGGGACAGGAGATGATCCACGAGCGCTGGGAGGGGGAGCTGCAGCTGGGAGGGGCAGGGCAGGACGGGACAGGGCAGGGAGGGACAGGACAGGACAAATCTGGGGTGTCTGCTCAGAGCTCAGTGCCCAGGAACTGCTCCTGTCCATCCTTAACCTTCTCCCTGTGCACCCTGACTCCTGAGAACTTGGGCTAGCAGTGGGACACAAGGGCCAGCACCCCTGGCTGAGGCAGGAGAGGACATTTGGGTTCTCTGTACCTTGCTGGGCTGGGCTGGAGCACCCTTTGGAGCCTGGTCCCACCCCAGGGTGCTGCCCGAGGCTCCCAGCCCAGCCCTGAGCCTCTGGTGAGGGGGTTTGGCTGTGCAGGGCTTTCACCACTGCAGAGAGCACCAGGAGGGTTTGGGAAGAGCCTTGGGAGCAGCTCTGGGCTGGACCTGAGGGCTGAACCCTGTGGGACCCATCTCAGTCCAGCCCTGCTGTCCATAACTCCAACTCCTCAGCACCATTCTGCAGAGCCTGGATGCTGTGAGTGTGTGCAGCCAGCTGGGCTGTCCCTGTGGGATAATCCATCATCCCTGTGCCACTGCTCCTGACAGCCCCAGAGCAGCTCCAGATGGCACAGAGCCACTGGGGCAGCTCCTGCCCTGGAGAGGCAAAGAATCTCCAATGTTGTCTTGGGATGTGCCACATTCAGTCCTGTCAAGGGAAGGGTCAGAGAGGTGAAGGGGTTAAATGGGATGCCAGGCTGGGAGATCTCGAGATCTTGGGCCTTTTCCATCTGAAGGGGAAGGAAAGCTGCAACTGGGGATTCAGGACAAACAAGGATTTGGGTGTTTTCCTGCAAGGAGCTTCTCCAACACCTTGGGTAATGTGAGAGCATTTGTACAAAGTGATGAGTGGGGAGGTTTGTCAACATCTCCAGTCTCAGCTGCCTTCAGAAACCCAAATGTCACAGCCAAGAAAAACACAGTGAGAATTGGCTGAAAACTTTGAACTTTTCAGGGGAAAGAAAGCAATGACGACATTATCCACAAATTCCCTTCAAAGAGACATTCCCAACGCTGGCAGGGCTCCTGGGAGGGAGGAGGAGGCATCTCCCCTGCACTGGAGCAGAGAGGAGTTAACAGCGAGGGGGTGAGCAGAGCTTTTAAACACGCCGGGACAGAATCCTCCATCCAGCCCTTTTCATTCTTCAAATGAACAAACGGCACAGAGCTCCTGGTTCTGCTGTTCAGCCCATTATTCTCCCCTCGTTGTCAGGGCTGCTCTCGCTCGGTGCTCGCTCTAAAGGGCATCCTTTCACTTCTTCTGTTCCCGCTGCCACTTGCGAGGCTGATAAGGGAGACGAGGCTCTATTTTTCCCCGTGAATACCTGTTTATCCTCCTCGGCATGCCTCTGCTCCGAGCCCTGGGAATGCGGTGGGAGGATTCCTCCCGCTCCTGCCGGGGCTGTTGCACAGCTCGATCGCAGCAGAAGGCAGCGGGTGCCGGCACAGCCCCCTCGGCTCCTCTGTGTCCCTGGGGGAAAACAGAACGGGGGAACTGGGAGAGGGCAGCGGGGGAGCTGGGAGAGGGCAGCGGGGGAGCTGGGAGAGGGCAGCGGGG
>VWYP01022013.1:933-15658 GCA_013400435.1 Pycnonotus jocosus | reverse complement strand
GTGTCTTCTGTGAGAAGCTGCCAAAAATTTTGTCCATGTCTAGCAGATCCAATCCGTGTTGGCTCCAAGGCCAAGGCCTTGCCAATCAGAGATGGTAGTAATGCCTTTGTGATCGCATATTTAAGAAGGGGTAAAAAAAATTTATGTCAATGTAATTGGGGCCAGAGAAGAGCAGGGTGAAAACATGTGAGAGCAACAGCTCTGCAGACAGCCAAGGTGAGTAGAGAAGGAGGAGCAGGAGGTGCTCCAGGTGCCAGAGCAGAGATTTCCCTACAGCCCATGTTCCAGACTATGATGGGGCAGGATGAGACTCTGCAGCCCATGGAGGCTCATGGTGCAACAGAGATACACCCACAGCCCATGGAGGAGACCCGCACTGGAGCAGGTGGATGCCTGAGAGGAGGCTGTGAAACTCCACAGGAGTCCTGTGCTGAGCACAGTCCTGGTAGGGATCTGTGAGCCCATAGAGAGAGGGGCCCACACTGGAGCAACTGCTAGGACTTGTGACTCCTTGTGGGACCCTCTTTGAAGCAGCCTGTCCTTGAAAGACTGCACTCCATGGAAGAGTGACCCATGTTGGAGCAGTTCATGGAGAACGGTCTCCTATGGGAGAAACCCCACACTGGAACAATGGAAGTACTTCTCTCCCTGAGCAGTGGCAGAAATTTTGTGTGATGAACTGACCATAACCCCCACAATCTGTCTCCCTGCACTGCTGGGACAGGAGGTAGAAACTGTGAAGGAGGGAAGGATGGGGGGAAAGTGGTTTTAAGATTCATTTTGCTCCTCATTATCCTGCTCCGATTTTGTTGGTAATAAATTGGGTTAATATTCCCAACCTGAGTCTGTGTTGCCTGTGATGGTAATCGGTAAATGGTCTCTCCTGGTCCTTATCTCAACCCGTGACCATTTTGCTATATTTTCTGTCTCATGCAGTTGTGGAAGGGACAGATAGAGTGGCTTTAGCAGATACCTGGCATCCACCCATGCTGAAATCACCACAATATCAACAGCTGTGCAAACTGGAGTAGTATGACACTGGGAGGTATCATATTAGAGATGCATCTCTATTCTTTCAGCACCAGCTGATGAGGTGTTTTGAAAAATAGGGCCAATTTCATCCAAAGCAATTTATTTTTCTTCAGAACACACCAGTTACATGTCTCTTAAGAAATTTTTATTAATATTTCAGTATTATTTAACACTTTCTGCATTTAAAAACATGCCATAGAGATATAAAATGGAGGTATAATTTCTTGAAGTAGTGCTGAAGGCTCATTTGATTTGTGTGAAGCTCTTCCTTTAAAACCTGTTTAAAAGGAAAACAACAGTAATGGTGCCACCTTTGATTTTTTTTATCACACAACTAAAATTTTCTTGTAAGAGTGATCAGTATCATTATTCTTGTTATCCAGATTGGAAACAGAGAAGTAAAAAATACTTGGGCATAATTAATCAGTAGACTTGATATGCAAGGCAGTGTGCATGGTCTGCAGACTTGAACTTGGCCATACCACCTTTCAACATATTGACTAAAACTCTCCAGTAATGTTTAACATCCTAAGTGTAGATTTGTTTCCCATTTGGGCAGCCTTCCTTCTACCTGTGCATTGGAGGATGTAGGCTATGAGGGACAAGACCATTGTTTATTGTTTTGTGTAGAAATTTCCTACTTCTTTGATTTCTTATGGAGCAAAAATTAGTTCTGCTAGTTAAAGAGGATGGATGTGGCTAAAATAATTAATAGTAAGTAATAAATATTTATATCTATAATGAATTATGTGATGTATAATTGATTGTGTACTGTATAATACATAATACAACTCTGTATTGTAGCTATCTACAATATATAATTTATATTATACAATTATAATTATACCTAATTATAGTCATTCTGGTAATAGCTCCCCCTCAGTCTATTTACTTTGACTATTCTAGTTTATTATTCAGCCATTTGATCATTGTTGGGTACTCAACATCATTTTAATACATTTTAAAGGAAATTGAATTTTTGATTTTGCATTTGAGAGTCAATTCTCAAGGACCAAAAGTTTCACTCCTCCTATGTTCTGTTGAACTGTTCTGAAGGAAGGAAGTACCTATGGATTTGCAGGCCCTCTGACAATTGACACTTTATCTTCCCTCCTTATACCAATGGTTTAGCAGCTATCATAAAATGCTCAGAGCAAGACGTCCTTTGCAGCCTTTCCATATTTAGGAAATTTCCAGGAAAGAGATGATAGCATGTAAGTTTCCAACATAAATCATTTTAAACTAATTCAACAGATTTAATCTGAGATTAAAGTGTGCACTAACCAAGTGCTGCACACTGTTTTGCTTGATTTTCTGTAAATATCCTCAGTCCCTAAGATGTTCTGCTTTCAAATTTATAACTATTAAAAAAAAAAAAAATAGGTGGAGGTGTCATGCAGTTGCCACACAGTATTATTTGTCTACAAACAAAAACTGAGGATTTCTCAGACTCTTATGCTTAGTGTGGATAAGACAAAATATAAGGCAAAACCAGCAAGCTCATGCAAGAAGTCATCAGTGTCAACATACTGAAATTTGAAGGCAGCAAGAGAAAACATGTTGAAGTCAAATGCTGCTTTTATGAGTAGAATTTCATCTCCCTCAGACCAACAAGATTATTTTCTGCTGTGCTTTCCAATTTTAGCAGATAAGAGCCTTTCTGATTGACAGGACTTCATTCACTGGAGGACTTTATAGGGCTGCTCCTTGGCTAGTGATAAATTAATTGGTTATTGATCACTATTTTTGTGTCATGTCTTATAGAGTGCAAATGAAAATCAGTATATTTGAAAATTAATTATTCCTTTCCTTCAATTATACTACTTTATATTGTGTTACCTCCAGTGTTGTTTTGAAATAGTCTTCTCTCTGACAAAAGCTGCTCTAAACCTGGCTAAAAATGGAAATAAAAAAACAAAGAGCAATGAATGGCAATCTTGAGTTTTTCTTGACATCTTTGGAAGAATGTCTATTCCTTATTCTTTCAGAATTTTTTCTTGAGTTTTTATACTAGAATTAGCTTTCCCATTATACCTGTGTAATCCTGAGAAGAGATGAACTACCTTCAAATCTTAGCTGCTTTCTGACATTTTATTTACATTGATACTGATGGGAATTATGGATGTTTAGTACAATTCAGAATTAGTTTCTTCATCCCTGTGATGAAAGGATGCTCTGCTGACTTCTGCATTTTCTCTACTGCATACTGTTTCTGTCGGAATAACACTGTTGTAAGTGAAAGTGCTGTGGGGTTTTCTCACAGCAGTCTGGGTCTGATATTTATGAGTTTATTTCTGTTTCTCTGTTCCTAGTTTTGTATGGTACTCTGTCATGATGTAGAAATCAAGTTCAGTTTCCCTGGAAACAATAACCATATGAGATATTACATAACTTCAGAAGGTGGGGGCTGTAGAAGAGGTGGCTTCTATCCTTTCTAAACTTCTAAACAGAAGATGGGGTTGGAGTTACCATGGTAGACACCATACAACTTGAGGACATAGAGACTGGTATGAGAGACACTGTGACGTGGTCATGTGAACCATTTCCAGACAGCTGGACTCCCAGGTCCTTTGTCACCCTGCCAGTGCTTTGGTTTCAGCTAACTTAGTAGAAAATGCCACTTCCCTTCTCTTTGAAGAGAAGTGTGGGATTGAAAGCATATCCTGGTTTTTGTTGTATTTTTTTTAAGACAATAAATATATTTGTTTTGACACCCCAGTAGGACAGAGACTTCAGTTTAGTCCTTTTATGAACGTTTGTTTTTTCCTTTCTTCTCTTCATACATCTTACAAATCAAACATTTCAACACTTCTGCTATAAAAAGGCTCCTAAGCAAAGAAAAGAAAGACAATATTTTTCTGTGTACATTATTATAGGAGCTTATTTTGTGCAGTAGGACAGTGTCTGTAATACCAAAAAAAAAGGTGGGGAGGAGAGGACTCCCTTGGTAATTAAACATTCAGAGGCTTCATGGGGCAGTTTTCAAGCAATCTGCAGCTGAGAAATAGTATTATGTCTCATTATCCCAACAATGTGGATAGAGTCCATAGCACAGTAAGGATCGTTCTTCTTCTGCACTCATTAAAGTAAAGCATTGAGAAGAATGAACTGGGAGTGCAGAAAGTTCTTTACATTTTTCACAGCATGGAGAAGTGCAGGTTATCAAAAGGCAGCACTGATAATGATTTTGAACAAGGCTGCATGACAGAAGGTACCTGCCTTTGTCAGGCACTCCCAACCCCACTCGTTTCGTCTGAAGACAGGATAACATTGGAATCAAAACTGCCAAATCAGCTGCCATTTTGCAAACAATTTTCTTTTCCTATTATGCTTTGTAGAAGAGATATGGTATACCTGAAGATTAGCTTTTGTGTCAACTAGACACTGCTGCAGCAATTGTATATTGCATGATTTCTAAGCTTTTTCTATTTATTAGATGTTCTTAACTAACCTGAGAGTCATTTTGACCACCTTACACACTCTATCTCCAAAACTATCAGAATATCACCTTAATCCCATTTTTATAACACTGCTGAATTTGGTTTTGCCCTCTCAGACAGCTTTAAGTTTATTCATAAGTACACATCATTCTTATGATTCAGTGCATATAGAGCAACTAACAATGTGACTCAGATCTGAATTGTCTAGGTCCATCTCAAATAGATTCTGAATGTGCCCCTGGCTCTTCAGTTGTCTCTGTTACCAATGACAGTGAAATCATGCCTACATTAATCTCATAGCAGCAATCCCTGCAGTGACACTTAAGGGAGAGTCCAACAGAACCAGATTCCTATTTGAGACTTCAGCGAGTGAAATAGTAATTGAGTATCCATAATTGTTTGTTTCCTGTTACATAAGAAGAATGCAAACCAAATATAACTTCTTGAGAAAGCCTGTAATGACCTGGGGGCTGGGGAAAATGTAATTGTTCCTATAAAAAAAGTTATACCTGAAGATATGAGAGGATTTTATACTGCATATGTATGCGCAAATATATGTATCCCATATAAACTTACTGTAGAAATATATGGTAAGATAGATTTCTTTGATCTTTTATTATTAACATTATTGAAAAGCCATTTTTTATGAAAATTGATTGATGCTGTTCCAGAATTGCATCATTTCTCTGAGCTGCTGAGCTGGATGCGTAAATCACCCTCAGCTTTGGTGATGAATAAATGTTAAATCTGGCACCCATTTCCTGAAGTGTATTGGCTGAAGTATCTTTGGCTTAGATTCCGTAACTGAGTCATTAGAAGACCCTTTGTCTCAAATTGAAACACATGAAAAAAAGAGAAAGCCTTAAAACAGAAGGTTAAGGTGTTATATGAAGGAAGTTGAAACTTGGACGTGGGATGAGGTAAAAAACTCAATGAGACAGATGAGTGGTGACTTGCTTTATTCTGCTATAAATAATCATGTTGTACTCCTTTGCCCTGGAAGGATTTTGGTACTTTTTCTGGTTTTGTTGCTGTGTCAAAGTAGGCAGTATAGACAAACTCTAACTCATTCTTTCAGAAATGACACACCACCCTACTTTCAAGTACAGAAGGGTCTGTTTAGGTCAGACATTTTCAAGGTTCATTGTGATGACAAGTTTTATAAATTTATGACAATCTTTCAGACAGAACAAAAACAAGGCATAGATTGTTGTTGTTTATGGATTTCTTTTATTTTTAGAAAAAGGTTGTGTAAAAATATTGGGCCTTAGCTAACTAAATATATTCCTAACACCTAGCATTTATTTGTAGATGTTTTACATGGTTATGCCAAGCTTCTTTCAAGTCTATATTTCAAAATAACATACATTATTTTTCATTTAAACGTTTAAATTGTTTACAATCTTACTAGAGGGTGAACGATTTGAATGCCATTCTCTCATCAATTTCTGCCATGACTCACAGCAAACTGGTTTTTTGGTATTTTAAATATTTGGTTTCCTTTAGCCAATAGCTTTCCTTAACAATAGCTGAAGTGAAAGAGCTGCATAAAAATTACCTGGGCCTATCAGCATCATTTAGGATAGTAGCACAATTTAAATGTGGCAATTGCAAGATATTGGAAGGTAGGATACAAACCTTCTCTTCAAAATCCTTTTGATATCTTGACAGTTGAATTTAAATGAGACAGGGGACGTGCACACAGTTATATATTCCCTTGTTTTCCTTATCACTTTACCATGGTGGAAGGAAAAAAGTAATTTTTAAAATTAAAATACCAAAACTTCTGCTTTTAAATTTCTAATATTTTAAAATACCAAAGCTTCTGCAGTAGGAGTGAAGGAAATTAGTTAGTGGGTTATTTCTCACTAGTTCATGCATTTTCTTGGTGCCATTAATTGAAGTGTTGTACAAGTAGCTTCTATTTCATGGTGAAATGGTATATTCTTATTTCTTTCTGATTTAAGTTGTTCGCTTGGAGGTTCAGGTTCAAAAAAAAAAGCAATTATGTGAAAAAAACTAACATGAAACCGCTACTTTAATATTCCTCGTACCTTTTCTTTTGCATGGTATTTAGTTAATTGCTCAGTTAGATAGCCGTGAATAGGTTGATCACATGTATATCTAGTGTTTTGATTTCTCCAGAGTTATTATCAGAATTATATCTGTGTCAAAAGCAGACTAGCTGAAGGAAATGTAATCTTCTGGGGAGCAGAATTAAAGCTAATTTATTTCTTTTTTCTTACTGCTTTTGGAAGTGTACGAATAATGGGAAGAATGGCCTTTTTTTCCCATTCATGGAAGTGAGAAAAAAAATGTGTCGATCAGCAGTTTCACTGGTTCAGGTTTCACCTGTGACTCAAGTGAGCAGCTTCTACTTTTTAGCTTTATTTTTGGTTATCATAAGGAGGTTCTTTACACGTACGGAAATCACATCATCTGTTTTCAAAATCCTTGAGAAGTTCAAGCCCAAAACATAGTTCTGGAACTTCTTCTAGCTGGATTTGTAATGTCCCTGGGGAAAATAAAAATAAATTGAACCATTAAGCCCAGTGTTATTTCTGTTCAGGTCTTCAAACAAATGCTCTTTCCTAGCTTCTTCAGATGACCTACCTGGAACAGGCAGGGAATCTCATCTACAGAGTAGTTTCTGAAGGTAGGAATTAGTCCTCTCTATTTCTTTCTCTTTTTTCCTTTAACACTTAAAGATCAGCCAAACCATGACAGACCACCCCACAATCCCTGGTCTTCTTAACTTGTGGCACAAAACAATGAGCCTTGCCATCTTCTTTAGGAGAAACATGGGGAGGAAGCATTGATAGGCTTCTCTCCAGCACATCAGCAGAGATATTGAGCACTTGAAAAGACCCTTGGGTAAACACAGACAAAGCACCTCCATGACTAAACTCAGCACAGTAGCCAGAGAAATGTATGATTAATTGTCTCAGTCTCACAGAAGTTGTAAACTTCCTGCTCTTGGCAGTACCTGAAAACAAATTTATAGGTTTGACTAAGTTCATTGAGGGCTGTGCACAGAGAATTACACAACAGTGTGGGTAGTTTTCTGAATCTGGGGCATGTCCTCCTCTCTCTTGCTGTAGGCAAAATATGTTTTGTAGAGAAGTTATTCTAAGCACTCAAAGGAAGAGGTCGTTTCCCCTCTAGCCTCCTATTTATTTAATTTTTCCTCCTGACTGTGATTGACCATGGGACAGACTGCTGTGCTTGTCCCAATGAGAAGTTATTGTCTCCAGGAGACAGAGTACAGAGTGACTCAGCAGGCAATACTTTCTATTCTGCCTGAAGTTTGTCTTTACAGTGCATAGAGTGTGTCCTTCTCCCCAAGGAAGAAAAGCAATAATTTACATTTTTATCAACTTCTCCAAGAGCCTTAACTCTGAAGCTATCACAGTAATACCCTGGGTAGTATATCAATAAAGAATCTGGCATGTATTTAATAATAAAACTGTGTCTGTCTCTAGTTCTGACCTTCATTACACACATAAAAGTTGGAGTTTTGTAGCACCAATTATACATATTATCTGTATCTATGCAAATTTGATCCTAATAACTCAAATAGTATTAAATAAGGATTAATTTATATTACATACATGACTAATTGGTAGGGATAAAAACTATTTCACCTTTGATCATGACCAATCCATCTTTAGCATGTTTCAACATGATGGCAAAAGGGTTTTAAATTGAGTTCTGCACTTTTATTCTTCTTTTATATGACTTTTAAATGCACATAATGGCAATAGAGAACACAATTTTTCAAAGCACTGAAATTACCTCTTTCAAGTTCACTTGTCTACGCAGAAAGCTAACATGGCTACAGAAAGGCTGAATGCAAAATGAAACAATCTTGCAGTCCTTAACAATTTTCTTGGATTCCTAAACAGTGCTTGTTTAAGAATTGCATTAATGCATTAAACTATATTAAGAATTGCATACAATTGCATTGCAATCTGCCGTGAAGGTTTTCAAACAAGCCTCTAAGAACTCAAGTAGAAAATCTATCAGTCCAAACTAAATACGTAATTTTCATGCTGGACATTGGGACTTTGGTTCATACACCAGATTAGCCTTAAGGACACTAATGTTCACTTTTGAACATCTGTGAAGGTTTAAGAAGGTGTATCTCTCTTGAAACATTTTTGTCCCTCAAGTTTTCAAACAGCACCAAGTTAGTGAGCAAAATGGAGGTTCTTTTACTTTGTTCTTTAATGTCTGTAAAATCCTTACTGAGCTATGTCCTGAGGAATTATACAAAGGCTAAAAATGCTTCCTTTTGTCTCTTAAGCACACCATAGTTATTAGTAACACAGTTTGGTGCTAACTTTTGGTATGTTAGATCTCACCAGCCATTTCAGGCCAAAGTGCCCAGTTACTTAAAAAAATGCGTGTGCCTGTTTTGATGTCCTTTCGAGAGATTTCTATTCTGACATTGGATCGGAGACAGCTTTTTTGGGGAAAAGCATAATGTAAATTTGTGTCTTATACAGTTGACTCTTAAGTTACAGGATTTCATTTCAGTTTCTTGCTTGGACTCAAATGTGTACATATATTTTAATTAAAGTAATAGGGATTTTTCTTTTATCTTACCTGTTTTATTCTGTTTTAATGCAAGAAAAATACTATTTTCCTAACATGGCCTATTTTTTTAAAATCTCATTATCTCTGATCCTGATGTGATGATAAAATTCTTCTATTTTTTTTTTTTCCTCCTGGTTATAGAGTCCTAAACAATTTCCAGAAATAATGGCAACAATAGCTAGGAATCTAAATTTTTTTTTCTATTATTTGAATACCATTTAATTCAGAGTCCTACTAGGGACTTATTTTGCCTGGACAGAATACAAAATCAAATTAATCCTAAATAGTATAAATGGGAATGAATGAGCTTGAGTTCATTTTAAGGACAAGGTACTTGTTAACAAATGAGATAAATCTCTGGGAGGAAAGAGGGGGTGTCAAATGCCATCTCATGGGCAATAGAATAGAACAGAATCATTTTAGTTGGATAAAATCAACAACGATCTTCTAGTCCAACTGCCTGAACAATTCCAGGATGAGAAAATATTAAAACTGACAGGCTCGGTTGTTGTAGTTTAACTCCGTCCAGCAACTAAGCACCCCACACACACCCACTCACTCTCCCACCATGGGATGGGGGAGAGAATGAGATGAGTAAAAATGAGAAAACTCATGGGTTGAGATAAAGACAGTTTCATAGGTAAAGCAAAACCCACACTTGCAAAGCAAAACAAGGAATTTATGCACCACATCCCATGGGCCGGCAGGTGTTCAGCCATCTCCAGGAGTGTGGAGCACTCTGGACATCTCCTCTATCCTCCTCCTCTCCCCACTTATATGCTGAGCATGACATTATATGCTGTGGGATATCTCTTGGGTCAGCTGGGGTCAGCTGTCAGAGCTGTGTCCCCTCCCCACTCCTTGTGCACCTCCATCCTCCTCACTGATGTGGTGGGTGAGCAATGAAGGCCTTGGCTCTGTGTAAGGCCTGCTCAGCAGGAACAAAATCATCCCTGTGATATCAACACTATTTTCAACCTGAATCCAAAACACAGTCCCATAATGGCTGCCATGGAGAAAATTAACACTATCCCAGCCAAAACAAGCACAATGGAGCATGAAACACCACTCTAGTAAGCCTGTCCAGGGTTTGATCACTCTCATTGCAAAAAAATTGTTTCCTATTGTCAAGACTGAAACTCTCCTGATGAAACTTTGAACCATTTCCACATGTCTGCTAACACTGAATCCTAGAGAGAAGAGCTCAGCACCTCCCTCTCCACTCTCTTTCCTCAGGAATCTGTAGNGCATTGGATCACTCTTTCAGAAATGCCCATTCCAAACCACCCCTGATGCAGCTTTGATCCATTTCTACATGTGCTATCACTGGATCCCAGGGGAAAGAGCTCAGCACCTCCCTCTCCACTCTCTTTCCTCAGGAATCTGTAGAGATCAATGAGGTCAGCCTCAGCCTCCTTTTCTGCAAATGAGGCCAGTCCAGGGTCCTCAGCCACTCCTCACAGGCCTGGCTAGCCAGCCCCTTCATCAGCTTTGTTGGCCTCCTCGACAAATCAAGGACCAGCACGTCCTTCTCAAATGGAGCAGCCCAGCACAGCTCAGGGTGTGCCAGTGCTGAACACAGCAAGAGAATCTTCCCTCTGATCCTCTGGCTGTGCTGTGTTTGATGCTCTCCAGGATGCAGTTTGCCCTTTTGGCTGCCTGGGCACACTGCTGGCTCACAGCGAGCCTGATGCTGAGCAGCAACCCCAGAGCCTGTTCTGCAGGGCTGATCTCCAGCCACTCCTCTCCCAGTTTATGCTTGTATACAAAAGAACTGGGCTTAGCCATTCCACTTTCCTGATCTGAGTTCACTCAGCATACTACTCTTTTCACTCTCTCAGTTGTTTTTTACTTTTCAAACACAACACTGAAGCACAGGGCTTATCCATCTTCACATGAAACTTTTACCCTCTTATTTTTCTTCTACTTTTCTTATTTTTCTATCTACTTAGGCATTTTGTCAAAAAATCCTTCTACTCTCTAAAATCCTTCTGGCAAACGTCATTTTTTATCAACAACCTATCATGGCTGTTAATTAATGCCACAGTCCGTTGTAACTAAATATTGATAGTAATAATAATAAGATAATAATAATAACAATAATAATAATAAAGCATCTGGGAAAAACATCTGTCCTTTAAAAATTGTTTTTGTTTGCATCATCCACTTTGTTCCTTTTCTCTGTATCTTCTGTCTCTAATCAAAGCAGATGTAACCTATGAGGTTACTTTTACCCCTTAAATATTTATAAACAGTACCAAAGAATAGCTAAAGCCTGGAGTTAAAACAAGAAGATAAAATTAAATTTAGTCCACTCCAAAGATTTATTTTTATTGACCCATTTGCTTTTAATATTTTCTTATCTCCCATTTAATTCTCTGCATCTTGACATTTTTGCTTCACTGGGCCTTGTTCTAGTTCTTTTATCCTTCTCTTTCTCTGTCATTTTCCTTCATTTTCCTACTCCCTTTCTTCCACCCCACCAGGTTAAAAAAAATAGTATTTCCCATTTTTCCTCTTGTTTTCTGACTGTGGTCTTCCTTCTACGTATTTTGCCTTTATTTCCCCTTTCCTGCAAGCTATTCCATTTCTCTTTCCACCTGTTTTGTTTCAGTTTGGAGCTGTTTTGTTTTGTCTTGTCTTTTGGTTGGTTGCTTGCTTTGGTCGGTTATTTATTTTGGTTGTTTGGGTTTGGTTTTTGATTGTTGGTTTTTTTTGTTGTTTGTTTGGGGGTTTTTTTTGCAAAACCACTCTAGATCATTCTTATTTACACAACACCATTTCTGCATCACCTTTTTTTCTCATGTCTACTTTTCCTGCATCACATTAATGTGGCAGCAGTGGAAAGGATTGATGCTGGGATTCTCAAAACAAGAGGAGGAATTTGGGCACCTCTGCCATCAGACCTCAGCAGAGGGTGGCATATGGGTTGCAGGTATCTACATCAATCCAAATAGCAATTTTCCCTCACAGCTTTGTATGTAACCCTCTGTGTGTTATTTTCAGTTGGCCAAATAACATTAGTCCAGCACTGGAAATTGAGTTGAAGGCCTAGCTCTGTCCAACCTTTCAGTGCTCAAGCATTGCTCTTTGGCTGCAAGGAGCAGGAGGGAAGGAAGATAGACTGTGATTGACTCTATCCACTATTTTCCAGGATCAAGGCATTCTGGAGAGCCTCTCGGGGTGGAGAAACCCTGGTTATGCTGTTCTTTATGTTTCCACACCTACAGAGTGAATCAAAGTATGGCCTGGCAGGGTAATCAACAGTGAAAGATGCTGGTATGAATTCATGCCACTTACAGTGACTTGTTCACTAGAGTTTGAATTGTGTGTGAACAGCTCTCAGCAGTTCTCATTTAAGCCACGAAAATGTCAAAATATTTTACTGAGTGAAAAACATACGTGAGTTACCAAGACTGACTCTTTCTGAGTTCAGGCCTTTTTGCAAACAACTTCTTAAATGAGTTTTCCCTCCTCTCCCCAGCTAGCACTAAGCAATTCATATGTTTTGAGGTGTGAAGGCTTTTTAAATTTGTTTTTTAAAACTCTACTTTAAGATAAAGTGCTTCTCATATACAGAGATTGATTCTTTTCCTAGCGTAGTGAATGATAAAACTGCTGTGGACTATGAAAAGGCAGCATGGAAGTCTCTATCTTCAGTGGAGTAGCATGTCTGGAATCCATCTGTTCTGCTACTGGAAAATGAAATATTTGAAAACATTAACTCATCAAGGAAAAATTGCAAGTGGGAATGAAAAGAAAGTATTGTGATTAGAACAAAATCATCCATTGCCATATGCCTTCCCTACTGAGAAAACAGTTTAGACACCCATCACATGTAGGAGCTCAGCTAAACCTTTCCCTGGAAAAAGTCTACTTACATAGTAGCTAGATAAAATAATGTTTACAATTTATCAGGTGTTCTTCTGTCCCTTAATTTCATTTAATTGATCAAAGACTTTTCAGAACTTTAAACAGAAATTTCAGATCCTGATTAATTCTCAGCTTTTCACAAAAAGTGAAAAATGGGGAAATAAAGATATTACCTTCTTTTCTTGCTTATGCTTATTTTTACTCTTATTTTTTCTTATGCACACTATCAATTTTTGTTCTTGGTCCTATTCTTACTGTTATTGAACTGTGTTTCTCTCCATGTCCAAGGCTGTGACCACTCACTGAAATATTTGAGGATTATTAGGAGACATAAATGCTGAAGTTTTTTCAGAATTATGTCATCAAAGCTTCTTGTATTTTAAGGTTAGGTGTTGAACAATGTATGAAATACTGTCCATGTTTTAAGTTACCTGTGCTTGCTTTGATGTACTTTGTAATGCAAAAGTGAAAAGGAGTTTTGCATATCAGCTGCAGGTATGCAATTGCTGAAAGCAAAGTACTTGTTCAGAAAAGCCTATGTGTTTTTATATTTCACACTGCAACTAACAAAATTACTCCTTTTTAATTAAACTTTTAAAAAGAATAACTGACCCATCTGAGAACAATAGCCAAGAACAATTATTAATTTAGAGACAGAAGTAAATAAAGTTTTAGCAGCAGTACTTTTTTCTCATATTACATTCAATGTGAATTGAAAAATACCTAAAATGGCCTGACTTTAAAGTCTACCTGGAGGTATACAAGTTTGTCTTATATTTGATGATAAGTCATTTTGTGTCATGATCGTTATCTCCTTCATTTTGCTTGTCCCTGTATTAAAACTAGAATTATCCTACAAACACCTGTAAACCTCATATCTTCCTTCAAATACCTCCATAATTCTCATGATGGTTTCTAGCAAGGGCAATACTCACAATACTTGTAGCAATCTTCTAATTCTCTGGTGAGTTCTTTAGAGCTGTGTTTTTTGAGCACCCTCACCTGCTAAAGACCTTTGCTGCCTTCTGTCACTTTTTCTAGTACACCCCTTGCAAGAGTATATATTAAAAGAAGGAGGCTATAGCAGCTATGCTCTCTGGTTCTGGATTGATGTCCAACCAACAAAGTTTGAACTCTTCATTTTCAAATGAATTTTGGCAGAGGGTTGTATTTCAAAAACTAGCAATTTCTAATTCATTTTTGGCAACAAATCTTTAAGAGAAGGATCCTAATAAAGCATTCAGTAAAACAGTCTTGAGATAATACACCTTTTTGTAGTCATCAAACAATGCACAGGGGAACTAAAATATTGAAAGAATACACTGTTGATTAAATTACAAGTCTTCATTAATTCTGAAGGTCAAAGAATTCTTGTTCTGTATTTCAATATGTCACAACACCAGAAGATCGTGATTCATCTCTCTAACATATAAGTAGCATGTTAACATTCATGGCCCCATCCTATAAGTTTTTGTACCAAATGCTTTCACTTTCACATATTTAGCATACAGAAGTCCCTTAGGGACAGCATTTCATCTCGTTTGAAAGGTCTTGTGCAGTAGAATTTACACCAGTTCTGGATACTGTTAAAATTTCACAGTAATCTTTTTTCATTTGTATTTTGCCAAAAATGAAAATTCTTATTTTTCATCACACTTCACTCAAAATACAATTCTGTTATTTAACTCAGGAGGAAAATGCTGTTAGGGAAAGTCTACCTGACTTACAACAGAAAAAGGGAGGATAGTTCAAGTGTCTTATAATCTCATAAGCAATAGAGT
>VWYP01022012.1:17700-34358 GCA_013400435.1 Pycnonotus jocosus | reverse complement strand
CCTGCCTCATCCTAACTCTGTGTTGCTGTGTCATCCCTCCATGAAAATTCTATTATTTCTCTATTCAAAACCAAAGAAAACCTCATTTTAGGAGTTTTTACTGGCTGGTTTTAATGAGGGGACAGACCCCAACCCTCCACAGCAAAGCACTGTGAGGTATTCCTGCCTCATCCCAACTCTGTGTCACCCCTCTTGATCTCAAGGGTACATCAATATCAGGTTGGTTTGCATTTTTTAATAGTGAAAATTCTATTTTTTCTCACTTCAAAACCCAAGAAAACCTCACTTTAGGAGTTTTTACTGGCTGGTTTTAATGAGGGGACAGACCCCAACCCTCCACAGCAAAGCACTGTGAGGTATTCCTGCCTCATCCTAACTCTGTGTCCCTGGAGCAGATCCAGCTGTGGGAATTGGCACAAATGAAGGAGCAGCTGCCCTGGGAATGGCCAGGAGCTGGGTGCAGAGGCAGGGGAGCAGGGCAGGACTCACCCACAGCTCCACACGTCGATGGCAGGGGTGTAACGCTCCTCCCCCAGCAGCAGCTCCGGGGGTCGGTACCACAACGTGATGACTTTGTTGGTGTAGGGACGGCTGCAAAGCAAAAAAAACCAAATAAAAACTCATCCCAAGAGCCACAAAACCCTGAAAAACTGCTACTTTTTATTTCCCAGCTGCACTTAGACCTGTTGGTGGCAGCAGGGGGAGTTCAAGTGTCTAAACTTCCAGAGCACCAGGCTGAGTTAAAAACAGCTGAGGAGGTACCATGGATTTTACAGGAATCAGGACTTGTTGTGGGAACCCAAGACTGAAAATCCCTGATCCTCAGCAGGCTGCCATCACTGAATGGTGACTGATCTTGGAGCAAAATCTGCTCCAGGGCAGGTCAAAGGCAAGCAGAGAACAACTTTTGGCTCCTTCTGGGCTGCTCTTCTAACAAAAAGTTTTTAACACCAGCCAGGAGTGTATTTGTCCAACAGCTGGAGCTGCATGATACCACTGAAAAGAATTTGTCAGGACTTCCAAGTGAGGGATTATGTGGATAACTAAGAAGAAAGAAGCTCATGCCACCCAGATAAACCTTTTCCCCTTCCTCACCTCTCCTCTGAGCTGTAGAGTCGGGCGAGCCCAAAATCTGCAAGTTTGATCTGCCCACTGAAAGACAAAAAAAAACCAGCCCCTGGTTTAAATCACAGTTAAATCATAGAATTATGGAGTGTACTGAGCTGTAAGGGACCCATCAGAGCCCAACCCCAGTTAAAGGGTGAGGAAACCCCTCCTGCAACAGAAAAGCCTCACAAAGCCACGTTTGCAGGAATTACTACTGAATATGCCAAGTTTAATTCTCCATTTCTGACAGAATGCTACAAAGAAATATAAATTAAAAAAAAAAAAGGCACAAATAATTCAGTGTCATCTGTATCACAAACCCTTCCCAACAGGCCAATGTCCCAGAGAATTTTTTTAAGTGGATATTAGGAATTTTTTTTAGGTTGTAATTATGGACAAGATTCTTCTCACAGCTCCTGAGCACAGCCAAGGTGAGGACAGCACTGAGTGCTCACAGCTAAACCCAAAGAAAAAAGCTTGGAGAGATCTCCAAGTGTTACCTGTTGTTCAGTAAGATGTTGGAGCACTTGATGTCTCGATGAAGGAAATTCTTTTTGTGACAGTAATCCAGACCCTCCATTAACTGTTTCATGAAAGACTTGATATGGTCCTCTGAGAAATGCACCAAGCCAGATTCTAGCAGCCCCATTAGGTCATGGTCCATGTACTCAAACACAAGGTAAAAGGCACCTGGAAAATAAACAGGGAAATGGTTGAAAACAAAAGGAGAGACATGAAAAAGAGGAGGAATGAAAGGAGGTTCAATTGTTGAAAGAATCTTTATTGTGCACAATATTGCTGGAGTTGTTTTGGTTTTGGGTTTTTTTATTTGTTTTTTTATTTTTTTTTTTTTTAAACAGTCCTGTGCTATTTTGGGCTTACTGGGTTTCCTTTTCCCTCAAGGGGTAAAAAAGGCCCAAAACAACAAAGTAGCCCCAACCAAGCTGACATCTGAAATTAAGTAACACTCAAAATTAATTCCTCTGCTGTTCTGGCCAGGTTTACCTCCATGCCTTGGTTATTTTTTAGGAGACAGTTTGTTGAAGGATCACTGCCATGCACGGTTTAAACTTTGGGTTGCTCCTTTCTCTCTCCTGGAAGAGAAGGTCCCAAACAAGAACCAGTGGGGTGCTGGAACTCTCTTTTTTCCACAGTGACCGAGGACAAAGAACTTCTCACACCATCAGTAAGTTTGTTGCCAGTAATCAGTGTTAAAAGTGACCCCCAAAGGTTTTTTTTCTTTTTAAGACTGCTCTCCTGTGACTCTGCAAGAATGCAACCATCCTTTGATCAACTCAATCCAACTGCAATCTGGCCTTTGAGGTGAGGGCAGAGCCAGATCCAACCTTGCTGGAACCATAGAAGGTACACACAGAAGCAAATCTACCTCAGAGCTGAGTTTTACACTAAGGGACTGCGTTGTTAAAACCCTGGAAAACCCAGATTTTAAGGTTTTAGTATATAGCAATATGTAAATCCTTCTTGTTCATGGTTTTGGGTGCTTTTTTTCTAATTGGGTGATCAGTTATTGGTACCACAATGTGATGACTTTGTTGGTGTAGGGATGGCTGCAAAGCAAAAAAAAAAAAAACCAAACCCAAAACACAAAGAAAAACTCATCTCAAGAGCCACAAAACCCTGAAAAACTGCTCCTTAAAAGTATAAATAATATAAGTGTCATCTCATTATTGGATAGTTTATGCTTAAAGACCTTGGAAATAGAAGGATTCATTTTCTGCCTTGTCAGTAAGAGCTCACAACTCGTGTGTTCTATAGATCAGAATTAATAAACACTGAGTCAGAACATGAAAATTGTGTATTAATCCCGGTTCTAACAGGAAGAAAAGATAAAAAAACCCCACATTGCATCACACCTGTGGTGAATGGACACCACCCCTCACAGCCACCTGTACCTTTGTCCTTCTTGAAATCCAGTGCATCTTGTTTGTCCGTGACGATCTCCTTCATGTTGACGACGCTGCGGTGGATGAGCTGCCGCAGGATCTTGATCTCGCGGATGGCCGTGATGGGGAATCCTTCCTTCTCGTTGTCCAGGCGCACCTTCTTCAGAGCCACCAGCTCACCTGGAGGGCACAGCAAGGTCACAGCCTGCTCACCTGAGCTCCCAGGGCAGGTGGGAGCAGCTCAGAGCATGGAAAATGCCCACGGAGGGATGGCAGAGGCAGCTTTAGTTACATTCCCTGCTGGTTTTAGTTAAATTGCTCTGCTAGGAGTTCTCACATGACACCCGTGCTTTTCCTGCCTTGCTCCAGCAGAAACAGGAGTTTACCCTGGAATTTNGGATAAACCTGGGATAGAGAACAGCAGCACAGCCTGTTTGGATTCCCAGAGGAAAACCAGCTCAGCACCACTGGACCCTTCTACAGGATCATTTCTGCTCCAACAGAGCCACATCTGGCACTCCAGGAGGACTTTATCACCAACACCCTGACCAACAGCGTGCCAGGTTGTGTTCTGACTCTGCCAGGGTTTTCTTTTTTGTTTATTTGCTTTTTTTGTACTACTACATTTCTATTTTTAATATTCCCAAAAAAGAGCTGTTATTCCTATTCCCACATATTTGCCTGAAAGCCCCTTCATTTCAAAATTATAATAATTTGGAGGGAGGGGAATTTACATTCTCCATTCCAAGGGAGGCTCCAGCTTTCCCTGGCGGACACTTGTCTTTCCAAACCGAGACACTCAAGTTCTGCTGCAATAAAGTCTGACAATTTAAAAAGCAGGGGCTCAGCTGGCACCTGTGGTCACCACAATCTTCTGACCACACACCAGACCACAGCAGAGCAGGAACCTGGGCACTAAACCCAAGATTCCAGAGTTCTTCTGCCCCTTTTTGGAAAACACCTGATGGAAGAAGTGCTGATCCCAGCACTGGCATCACTTCTGGTCCTGCAGGTATTTGTCACCGTGGAGCAGCACTGGCAGGGAGCTGAGCACACCCACAACAGCCTTGGGGTGGAGTTTACCTGCAGCCATGCTCACCTGTGTCCTTGTCCTTGGCTTTGTACACCTGCCCGTAGGTCCCTTCTCCGATTATCCCGATGATGTCGAACTTGTCCACGCAGCGCTTGCCCCAGTCGCTCTCCGTCTGCCTCCTCTCCCCATAGCGAGGACAACAGATTCTGCACGAGGCAACAGCTCTGTCAGGCACCTCAGGGTCACCCCACAAAATAACCCCCACCTGCTCGACTGTGATAATCCCCAAAACCCAAAAGGAAAGCTCAGGCATGTTGGCTTTGCACTCTGAGAATTGGAATGTTCAGTTTAATGTATTTCTGCTGTATAATCCCAACTACTCCCACTACAGGCACTGCTGGACAGAAATATTACCCTGGATGGCATTATCACACTACAGCAGGGTCAGAATAAATGGTTGGGATGTTTTGCAGGATGCTGGATGTTTGATTTTTATTTAAAACACTCTGTACAAAGCACCAGGAGATTCTGCTCCCTCAACTACTGCTTGTATTTGTTAACAGGGGAAGTTCTCTATGCCTTGAACATGGAATCCCAGAATGGTTTGAGTTGGAAGGGCCATGAAATATGATCCAGTCCCATTCCCTTTCACTGTCCCAGGTTGCTCCAAGCCCCTCCAACCTGGTTTTGGACACTTCCAGGGATCCAGGGGCAGCCACAGCTTCCCTGGACACCCTGTGCCAGTGCAGCTCCATGGCCAAAAATTCAACCATGAAGTGCATGAAGAATCCAAACCTCCCATTTGGAACAAGCAACTTTTGAAAGCAACAAGAGCTTTATATAGAAATGCTCATCCAGAGGTTTCTTCTGCTCAATCAAAGAGAAAAGAGCTTTTGGGGTAGATGTGGCTGAAGATTGGACATGACACACTCCAGCAACTTCTACCATTAATTCTCAAATAAATGGAGTCCAAATGTAAAATAAGCCACAGGAATCAGTCACTATTCTGAATAATACAGAAATAGGAACTTGTCCTCTCCCTCATCTCACTTCCCTCAATAAAAAGCTCTCAAACCAATCCGGGGATTTAAGAAACTCAAAGATTAAAATGAAAAATAAAATGAAGTCAGGCTTACTTTGGTCTCTTTTTGAAGGGTTGCTGAGGTGGTGTGGCTGCCTTTGGTTCTGGGGAGTCAGGAGGAGATGGGTCCCCCCCAGGGAGCTCTGGGGGGAGCGGGAGGTCCGTGAGTAAGTGTCGTGGTCTCTGCTCTCTGTCTTTCTTCACAGGTTTTGGAGGAAGAATCTCTTTTGGACTAAACTCCGAAAAGTTAATACAACACAGAAGTCAGAGCCAGTTAAACAAACAAACTAAAAAAAAAAAAAAAAGCTACTGCAGGACGACAGCTCTGGTTGGCAACGTGAGGTTTAAGTGTCAAAATGAGCACATCCAAATATAAAATGAAACAGCTTAAATTTACACTGCCAATACACCAGGAGAGAAAAGTGTCAGAGTGGAGCACATCAGGAAATGAACACACAGGTCTGCACTAGAACTCGCTCAGTTTGCATAAATCAGTACCAGTAATTCAGAGTTTCCTGTGAGGCAGCTCAGGGGAGCAGCCAGCACCCACTTTCTGACCTTTACTTCCTCTATTTTCTCCATTTATCACCATGAAATTAAGGCTTGATTTGGTCAGGACCACTATAAATCCAGACCCAGAGCTAAACCTTCCTCCACAAGGAACTTTTAACCTCTCAGCAAGGACTGAAATGTGGCTTTGACTCCAGAATGCTGCCGAGGAATCAAAAGTTGATTTTTTAAATCCAATTACCAAGGGCATCAGGAGTTTGGTTTAGGCTGGCAGGAGCTGCATGAGCAGAACCAAATTTCTCTTTCATGTATTCAGCAAGGAGAATTCCTAGATTTGAGTAGTCACAAATTCTCCGTGCAAATCTCTGCTTCACTGGGAAAAGGAAAAAATTGAGAAATCCAAACAGCCTTCCCAGGTCTGTTTTTAGAGCAGGGAGCAGGTTTGGTGTTTGCACCATCAGGTCTAACACTTCAGAATAAATGAACTGATGGAATTAGGTCGTTTTCCTAATTATTTTATTAAACACTGCCTAATCTGCACAACAACCTCTTGTGAAATCTGCTTAAGGAAGGAGGAAGACAAAAACCACCAGAAATGGGAGAGGCAGATGGGCTGAAACTCTCCCCTCATTGACAGCAAAATCCTTAGGAGCAGAATAATTGTGTTTAAATATCTACAGAGAATCACATGGAATTGTTAAGGCTGGAAAAGATCAAATCCAACCATGAACTTCACCACTAAACCACTCAGCCTTTGCCCAGACACCCCTCAAAAATGATTTCTTTGTAAGATCACGGTGGAAAGGGCAAAGGTGTGTCTGGAGAGTGAACCTGCAGTGCCCTTTTATCAAAAATTCCCATTTTCTTGCCTTTTTTCTGTTCAGTTCTCTATTTGCATACTAGCTCTTGGTTCCTCTAAGCTCAGCTCCCCCAGGACACCTGGGCTGGTCACCAGGGGGAGGAAACCAAACAGAGCCTTCAGAGGTGCTCAAGCAGAGAAAAGACCAAAAGTGAACACCAAGAACACAACAAAGGCTGCTTGGAGCTCCTCTCCTCTGAACCAGCAGGAATGCCAGCCCAAAACCAGGAGGAATTCACCCCAAAACCTTCAGGGATGCCACCCCAAAGCCCTGCAGGGGTGCCAGCAGCCAGGTGAGTGCTGTGTCCTCAGGAAGCTGCACAAAGCTCTGCACCTTCAGAGCGCTGCATCAAACCAGGACAAAATTTCCACCAATTCCTCCTAAACTGCTTTTCCTCCTCTCCTGGTGAACCACCCAGGCCTAAAAGCATCAAAAGAGGTCATAATTCTAGAGAGGTTGAAGAGTCTCCACCTGAACAAGGTGTGTTCTGTCCCTGGACACTTCAAAGCTCCATTTCCAACCCTGTATTTGCCACAGGCTTGGGGCTGGAACGTTCCCCAGGCTCAGCAAGGACAAAAGTCCAGTTCAGAGTTTTGCTCATAAAAACGAAGGCAGCTGGTGAAGGGTGAGATTCTGCACAGTCAGGGCCACATGGAACTGCCACCAGACTCAGCAAAATGAGTGGGATTTCCCATCCTTTTATCAGGAAAAAAAGTCACAGAGAGGCATTTACTGAGCCCCAGCATCACCCTCATCATCCTAGCCCTGAGGTCAGGGGTGAAACACTTTTACCTGGGTGGTAAAAAAAAAAAAGAGCTCTAAGCATGAGTCATTGAAAAAATAAAATAAAAATTTGCAGGACAACTTCTGGGATTGGAAAGGAGGGAACACTGCAGCAGGATTTGCTTTGCCTGGCATTTGGGTTGGGAAAATCAAAGCTCCTGCTCAGCACAGAGATATTTAATATTTGCTGAACAACATGACACAGCTCAGGGAGGGCAACAAACACACACCGGCCTCACTTTTAGGTTGGAGGCAGTGAGAATATTTCCCTGATTGCCATCAATATCAGAATCATCCATGAGAATAATTTCAATTATTCAGAGTATGTAACACATTCACCACAAGGTGATTGTATCGAGTCAGAACTCTGGGATACCACACTGGTCACTAAAAATGTGCTTTACTCCCCAGTCACAGCATATCTTTAATGATGGCTGGGAAGACAAAGGAGTTTTTAGGGAACTACAAGCTAAGCAGGTCAAGTAAAAAGAAAAAAAGCATCACTGATGACCTTAAGTTAACAGCAGTGCAACATACTAACAGCTAGAAATGGAGAAAAAAAAAAAAAAAAACCAAATTTTTTTTTTTCCTTCTCCACTCCATTCTGGATATTCTGCTCCTTTCTTCTCACCAAAAGAAACCCCCAGAGTGGCATTTTCAGACAAGTTCATCACAGAAGCCACAGCCACCACCAGCTCAGCCAATCACAGGACAGAGCCAAGTCTGCACATTTTGATTAGAAATGATCAGGAAATAAAGTTGAAGCAGTTACAGTTTCACTAATATTTAAACTTTTTCAAACAAACAATACCTGCTTCTCAAGCAATAAAGGATTGCATAAATTACTCAAGAATTAAGACAATACTCAAGTTAAACCAATGCTGGTTTTTACACATGGGCATGACCTGTGTGACTGGTGAATCTGGAACAGAAAAAGCTCTGGTTTGTATTCTTGTATTGGAATTGTTAAAGCTTTTTCCTGTTCTTTGAGTACAAGTTCCTAAACAATTACGCAAACAACAACAAAACAAATAATTTTAAAATAAGCGTGCAAACAGCTCCAAAGAGAGGCAAAATCCCAGATCCACGTTCCATCCCTGTAATAAACATGAGCAAGGAGTGATGTGAAACCTTCACCAAGCAGCAGCCAAACCTCTCGTTTCCCACAGAGACAAAAGACAACAACCTGCACAAGATCATAAAACTCTCTATACAAACCTGGCAGGGCCCTGGGATAACTCCTTTATACCAGCACCAGTTGTATAAGCTCATAACCATAAAACTAATCCCAAAAAAAACCCTCTTTACTCAAGGTTTTGCTCTTAAATGCAAAGGAGATGCTCTGGTGTGACCTTACCTATCCAAGTCATCTTCCCCAACTAAAATAGGGGGGAGCGGAAGCGGAGGCAAGGTGGAAGTTTTCAGGTGTGGGATAGCAGCCGTCACAGACACTTGGGTTTTTGTAGCCACCTGGACAGAGGACTGGGAGTTCACCTGAGAGGATAAAGTAGACGTCCTTGGGTGGGAAGATGATGGCAAAGGCTGGGGGGCTGGAGGAGGGGCCTGAACAGGAGTCACTGGGGCTGGAGGAGGCGGTGGGGCAGCGGGTGCCGGAGGCAGCGGCGGNTTGATGGCGGGGAGGGGCGGTGGAATCTCCTTCTCCGCTGCCTCTGTCTCCTTCGGAGATACCAGGTCCTCCGCCGCCGCTGCTACGGGCTTCGAGTCTTTTGTTCCCGTGGGTTTGGAATCCCTGGCTGGAACAGGATGTTTCCTCTCCGGGTTCTCCTCCGCCTTGGATTTCGTTGTCTCCGCGGGGGCTTTGGGCTCCGCGTTTGCCTGCGGTAAATTCGCCGAGTCCGCGTCCGCGGCTTTCTCAGATTTAACGGTTTTGGTGGCTTTCTTAGACTCCGTCCCAGCCTCCTTCAGTTCAGCCAAGCTGTTCTCCTTCCTAGCCAGGAAAACGGGGGAGCCTTTCGCCTCCTTCCCGTCCACCTTGGCTGCGGCAGCCGCGGCGGCCGCTCGCTCCTTCTTCTTCCTGCTGAGCTCGGCTCCGAGGCTGGAGTTCAGCGGGAGCCTGCTCGGGGAGATGCTGGAATGGCGACTGCGGGAGCCAGACCTCTGCTTTTTGCTGTGAGATGAGTGCCTTGAATAGCCAGGACTGCGGCTCCGGGACTTCACGGATTTCCTGGGGAGAGAACGGCGGGGAGAGCAATGAAACGGAGCTTCCCTCACCCTCTGAGCTACTCACCAACAGCTGGATCCATTGCTGGGCAGCTCAGAGAGTCCACAACACCTGAGAGGAGAGACTGAAGCTACTGAGAGGAGTTTCTGAGTCAATCAGGACCAGTTTGACACCATCATCATCCACCCTTCCCGTGCCAGAGCTGCTGTCACACCTGGGGAGAAGGGAAGGATCAAGGCTGGACAAGCCTCAAGGGAAAGAGGAGATCACAGCTCACACAATCAACAGGAAACTTCAGTGAGAAGGATGAGCTGGCAGTTTAGGAATCTTCCAGAGGAATTATGCAAAACTTTAAAAGAAACTATGGATAAAACACGACTGCCCTCACAGGAATGCTGCCTCAGGAAATCGGGCACTTCCAGCTCGTTTTACCCTCCTGGTTCTTTTACTGCCATCAGAACTCAAATTTGCAGAGTGTGATTTGGAAGAAGGAGAAATAAAACCCAGGAATTTTAACTCTGTTGGTCTTGGTTTAAATCAGGTGCATGTGCAGAAATAATCATGGAAAATCTGTGCTGGGAGAGAAGCAAGGCAGGAAACAGCTCACACCATCGGGGTTCCCCCCACATGGACCTGCTCAGCAGAGAGGGGAAACTGATGAGGAAACCAGACAAACACTAAAATGGATGTGGAAACTGGTACCTCCAGTGCCCATATCAAATTCCTGATAAGCCAGAACTGATTCCTCCACTCCAGGAGGAACGAGGATTGGGTAGGGTGAGGCAGGAGGCTTTAATGCTGTGGTGGGCTCTGATGCCAACAGAATAATCAAAAACTCTGAGTTCAGATCCTACAAATACTGTAACAGACACAACACTCCATGATTTATTACTCAGGACACATCTAACTTGAAATACACAGGATTCCCTCGAAACAGTCCCACAGTAGTCATAAAACACATTTAACAGCAGCAGTTCAAACACAGGTGACACTGGCTCCCTCCTAACCACACTCAGAACATAATTAACACCACCAATTAATATTACCCCAAGACAATAAACATTTGGAAAGAAGTGAACATCAGGAAGTTCCTGTCCCAACACCAGCAGCAGCTGGCAGGAGGGGAAGGGTCTCCCCACAGGGTGTGGGGTTCCCTCCCTGCTCCAAGGATCAGCATTCCTCTCTCCCACTTGGAAGCACAAGCCCAAGCCTCGTGCTGACAGTGGTCAAAGAACACCAGGGCTGCAGCTAAGTCCTTATCTTTAGACTTGTAAAATAAATCTACAACCAGAAGGAGAAAAAAGCAGGGTCTGCAGTCACACAGGTGTTTCCCTCCTCACCACACCGCTCTGTCATGGGAATCTGCCCCGGGATCACCTCTTCTCCCAAGGTTTCTGCTCAGTGAACTGGCAGTCTGGGCTGCAGTTCACCTGTCACCACGAGCTGGGAGAGCAATTACCTTCCCAGCAGCTCCAAGACATTTGCAGGCTATGGAAAACATTCCTAATGAATCCTGGAGGATGTCACTACTGCAACCACAAACAGTTTTGGGGTTAACAATACCCTACTGCAATTCATCCAGGATGGGTTGGTCAAGGTGCTGCAATGCCCCTTTTACTGCTCCCTGTTTTCCATCCTGCCCCATCCCATGATCAACCCCCAGGAGTTACTCCAATTCATGGAATCATGGAATGGTTTGGGTTGGAAGAGACCTCAAAGCTCATCCAGTCCCACCCCTGACATGGCAGGGACACCTTTCACTAATCCAGGCTGCTCCAAGCCCTGCAAAACCTGGCCCAGGACACTGCCAGGGATTCAGGGGCAGCCAGAGCTGCTCTGGGCACCCTGTGCCAGGGCCTGTCTGCCCTCACTGGAATTTAACCCAGCTGGATGCACAGCAATCAAACCAGATCACTCACTACTTCTCCAAAAGTCCAATTTTACCTTATTTAATGATGCTAACTTACAAAGAGCCACCAGGGACGCCTGCCTGGACCAGGACAGGTGAGGGTGGGGAAGTGGTGGAACGGTCAGAGCCTCTTACAGGGATTGCTGCAGCACAGAACCAGCACTTCCCAGGGCTGGAATGACTCCCTGACCTTCCAGCAGCAAATATCCACAGCCCTCTGTTCCACCAGGAATGAATCCACCTGTTCCCCTTCACTCCACAGGCACCACTCACCCTTTTTCCCTTCATTAACAATAACTCCTCCCAGTTACCACACAAACAATTGCTCTTTCCAAGCCCATTTTCCAGGCTGGTGCTCACAGCTGCTTCATGAGACCTGAGAAAGGCCCCACATACAGAAATCTTTCTGCTTTCCCAATTCCACCACAGCAAACCTCACCTCCCATCCTCAGAGCATCCCAAAACCACCAGCACAGCACCTGCTGAGGGGCCTTTCATCACTGCAGAGTTAAAAAAAACAGGCAATAAAGTTCCAAAAAAAAAAAGGCAATAAACAGAAGATGCACAGGCAGGTTTGGCTTCTGGAAGAAAACCATTTCCATCCTCTGGAAGGATTTTTTGTGGCTTTACCTGCAGTCACTGAACAGCACTTTTACCCCTTTCACCTTTAATTTATTAAGCCTTGCTGCAACATTCCACACTTTACTTGCTTTGTCAAGGTTATCCAGGATGGATGAGGGGCAATTCAGCCTCACATTCCTTCCTCTTTCTGGATAAAAATGTTCTGGGATTAAAACCCACCCTGCTGTCCCTCCAGAACTGGAAAACAGAAATAAAAGATACCAAGCTGTGAATTAACAAAGAAACGATGGCTTCATCTAAAAATCCAAATTAAAAAGCGCTGTGAGATTTATTTAAGTCACACAGTCAGAAGATTGGGACGGTCTCTGGAGAAGGGAATGCTAGAACCTTCCATGCTGAGATGGCCACGGTGCACAGGTGACAGCAGAGGTGACCTGCAAAGCCCCACGTCCACACAATTCCACATCATCCACCCAGAATCTCCAACAGATATTTCAGTATTTTACCAGCTCTACACATCACAGAGTTAAGAATAAAGCAGGAAACAGCATCTGGGAAGCCTGACTGCCCTGATTTCTCAGGCAACAAGCTTTAATTCTTATTTTTGAATTAGCAAACCTTTCACCACAGCAAGGACCCAGCACACTCACACCTCACTGTCCATGAGCACTCAGCACATCCCACCCCCAGCAGGCTGAGGGACTCTGGAATTCCAGCTCCTTGTTTTAGCTGCAGTGACAACAGTTGCTACACAGAATGGCAAAGCACATCTGTTATTTTCCCTGCTGACCAAATCATCCTGGTTTCCTCCTCGATGGGAAGTGGGTTGTTTTCCACAGCCCCTGGAAATGCAAACACTCTGGATTTCCTCCAGTCAGCACCAGCACATGGGAGCAGTTCCCTAACGATGTGTTTTGGATGTGGAGATGAAAGAAAACACAGAATGCACCAAAAAAAAAAAAAAAATCCCTCATATTGTCAGTCAGTGGAAATAACCGAGTGTCCCAGAAAAACCTGAGGAACACAAGCCATGGTCAGGTGTTCCCTGCCTGAGTGTGCCACTTAAAGAGGTTTTCTCTCCCAAAAAAATGTTCCTGCCCCTCCACAGGAAGCATAGAAGGGATCAGCCACTGCCCAAAGGCAGCTGCCTGCTTTCACACTCATCTGCTGCACGTCAAGGTGAGGAGGGCTCAGCTCTCCCACTCCCTCCAGTGTGCCCTGAGCCCCCCAGGTGAGCCCCTCTCTCTCTCCTGGACACACCTGACCAAGAGTTCCTCCCCCTCCAGCCTCACCTCACAGCCTGGGAGCTCCACAAAGCAAAACTAAACACCTGAGTTACAACTCAGGCTTCACCCACATGGAAAACACGTGAAATTCCCTCTGTCCCTTTCCCACAACCACTGCAGGCAGGTGTTTCCCAAAGGGGCTGCAGTGCCTCCCACAGTCAGTGAGTTTATCTGCCCAGGAAAGAGAGAGGAGTAAGTTATCAAGCCAGAGGTTCAGAGAGTTTGGTACAAGCTGAGTGTAAACAGTGAGTAACCTTTGGAACCTTTCTGGTTTGGGGTCCAGCATTTGAGTCAAGAGTCAAAGATGTCCTTCAAGAGCAGCTCTGAAAGTTGAGGGAAGCAGCACAAAGTGCTCTGAAGTTGCTGCCACAATTCAGGGGAATGTGACTGCTGGATTTCTCCACTCAGAAGCAGACAGCCACTCACACAGAGAAGTTCTTGTGGGAAGAAGAGCAGAGTTTTTTCCTGAGAAGAATTTTCCTGGGGGAAAACTCTTAGGATACCACTACAGCTCCCAGTGGCTTCTCCCTGCTCAGGGCTGGACATTTATCCAGTGCCATAACTCACATTTATATCAGTGAACAGACACCTCCTTCCACGGCACCCTCACTCTCCCAAAGGATCAGTAAATAATGTGTTAGAGCAGCACCACCAGGCAAAAAGGATTGAAGGGAAGGAGAAAATCATCCAGGCCTGTCCCTGAGAGCCTCCCAGGTGTACACAGAGAAAACAGGCCAAGGGAGGAGCAGCCTGCGGGAAATTTTCACTGTAAAATCACAGTGGAATACTGAGATTTTTACATCAGAGCTTCCAAGGGGGCTGAAACCAACACAGAACTGCCAGCAAGGACAAAGGCAAGCGCTCCATGGAAGACAGCATTCCTGAAGTTCAAGGTTTTAGTAACAAAGACCAAATTCCAAGAGCTCCCTGTGCTTTGGGAACTGCTGAGCTGGAGGATGCAGCACAGCAACCACGGAGCAGAGCATTCCTATGGCCATTACATTCCAGGTCACATCTGAATTGCCATGGAGCTCCAAGCAAAGCTCCACAGCATCCATGGAGACAACTGGAAACTCACTGAATGTAAGCCAGGGCTAGAGAAAGAAAAGATCAACGTTAGATTGAACACCTGAAATAAAACACACAGAGCTACCTTGAAAGAATTGTTTCCTTCTGTGGCAAAGTTACTGAGTAAAAGGGAAATAGAGAGAAAATTAGAGATAAGTCAAAATCCGGCTGGTTGCTCCTCACCCTTCCAGACTGCAGAAGGGAAGGGAAGAAACTCTAGTGCTGAGAAAAGAAAGTTTAGGCTGAGAGATGGAGTTTGCACGTGGTTGTCTCTAATCCAAGGGGAAAGAAAAGACAAGTCAGTTCAGAAAGAGCAAAACCCACCCCAAACGAGCCCTCCTGAAAGGCGGGATCAAGTTCCCACACGCAGCAAACAGATAAAGGCTTCCAGAAATAGGTGAAAACGTTCCCGTGGCTGAACTTCCCGCCAGGTAAGCGCCTTAGATCCCGTGGAGGAGCCTCCCCACGCAGGGGCCACTCCAGAGGTGGGTGTAACTTAATCCCAGGAGCTCCTCCAGCCTCCCTTCCCTGCCCAGAGCCAACATGGACGCTGCCTCCCGCCACGCACTGAGGCGGTTCCCAAAGTGTCAACTCCATTTCCAAGGGAATCGTCAAGGCCCCAACCAAGGCAGCTCCACACACGTCACTGCGTGGCCAAACTGGGCACCAGCGGGGAGGAAAGGGATCACAGAACCATGGAATGGTTTGGGTTGGAAAGGGCTCTCAAGACCATCCCATGGGTAGGAACACCTTCCATTATCCCAGGTTGCTCCAAGCCCTGTCCAACCTTGGATGGAGCATCCACACCTTCTCCCCTGGGCAACCTGTGCCAGCTCCTCACAGAGAAAAAATTTTTCCTAATACCCATCTAAACCCACCCCCACCTTTTCCCATCACTCCAAACTCCTAAACACCCTCACCCCATCTTCCCTGGAACACCCTTCCCTCCCTCCTGGCATTCCCAGCTCCATCCCAGCCCCTCCCCAGCTCCCAGGCATACGCACCTGGCGATGGGGCTCCGGCTCACGGAGCGCTTGGAGGCGAAGGGGCTGCTGGATCGGCGGCGGCTGTAGGGGCTCGGGGATCTCCCGCTGTAGGAGCCGCTGCCCCGCTCGTAGCTGGACGAGCGCCTCCGGCCGTAGGGGCTCACGGATCGCTGCCGCCGGCTGTAGGGGCTGGGCGAGCGGGCGTTGGACTGGTAGCCCACGGGCTCCTTGTAGGGCGGGCTGAGGGACTGCCGGCGTGAGGAGCCGCCGGGGCTCTTCCTGTAGGGATCGTAGGTGCTGGAGGTGTGCGAGCGGGGCGGGCTGAGGTCGTACTCCTGCACGTAGGACGCTCCCGAAGGGCTGTCGTCCAGTTTCGGGCTGTCCGACCATTTCCTGTGAGGGCTCCTGGATTTCCTCTTGGGGCTGTCGATGGTTTTGTAACTTTTGGGAGCATCCCTTTTGCGATGGCTTTTGCTGCGCTCTTTGTGGCTGGACTTGAGCTCCCGCTCCTTCCTGGATTTCTCCTTGTGCGCCTTGGCCGAGCGCGACTCCTTGTTGCTGCTCTTGGAGGAGAGCGCCTTGGGGTGCTCCTCGCTCTCCAGGAGCCTCTTGGAGGATCCCGATATCCTCTCCTTGGCGGACCTGCTGGAAGCATCCAGGCTCTTTTCCAACTTCCT
Organism: Pycnonotus jocosus; assembly: GCA_013400435.1. NCBI lineage: Eukaryota > Metazoa > Chordata > Aves > Passeriformes > Pycnonotidae > Pycnonotus > Pycnonotus jocosus. Next base: position 18,390 of record VWYP01022012.1, on the reverse strand, counting down.
GTCCTTCTCCGCCTGTTTGCTCTTCAGCAGCTCGCGGAGTCGTTTGTGCTGGTGGTGCCGGTGCTTCTGGGCCCTCTCGCTCCTCTCCGCCCTCCTCTCGTCGTTGTCCCTCCTGTCCAGCTTGAGGCCCACATCGTCCGAGAAGGTGTCCGAGTCCGAGCTGATGTCATCGTACTCCACCAGCGGCTTGATCACCGCTCCCAGGGGCGCCGCCGCTTCCTGGGCCGCCAGCGGGGACTCCTTGGAGTGCCTGGACTTGTGCCTCTTGTGCCTGGAGCCCGCCCGGTGCCTCTCCTTGCTGTTGGAGCTCCCGCTGCCCGGCTGCGAGGACCCCCCGCCGCCGTCCTTCTTGCCCCCATGTCTCTCCGGATTTGGCATTCCTCCCCCGCTGCGCTCGGGAACGGCGAGGGGGGGACTCCGCGAAAGCCCCGAACTTCAAACTCCCTCCGCGCCCGCCCCTCGCACCATCCACCCCGGTCCCGGTCCTCCCTCCTACATGGGGAGCGGGGCCCGAGGCCCCGGAGGAGGCGGGAGGGACGGGGAGGGGAAGGGGGAAGGACCCGGGAGGGGAGGGGGAAGCGCCGCGGCCTCACCGCCTCATCCGAGGGGCCCAGGCCCGACGGGCAGCGCGGCCGCGGGGGCGCCCCAGGAAGGCGGAGCCCGGGCCCGGAGCGCTGCCCGCGGCCTCAG
>VWYP01022012.1:0-17262 GCA_013400435.1 Pycnonotus jocosus | reverse complement strand
GGGCGCAGCGATGGCGGCGGCCGCAGCCGTGTGAGGGCGAGGGCGGCCCGGCCGCCGCCCCCGCTCCCCGCCCGCTCCCGATCCCTCTCCCAGTCCCTCTCCCTCTCTCGATCCCGCCCCCGGACCTGCAATATGAAGGCAGCGCCGGGCAGCGCCGAGGGTGAGTGCGGCGCGAGGGACGCGAGCGTTCCCGCCGGCCCCGTGAGGGAACGAGGGGGGATCCAGGGGATCCCTGTGGATCCGAGGCTGCGGGTCCGGGCATCCCCGGCTGGGGCTGAGGTGTCGCCCCGGAAGGTGAAACGGGAGAGGGTCACGAAGGTGATTTGAGGTCTGGGGCATCTCTGGGATCAGAAGGAACCGCGGAGCTGGGCCTGGTTGGAGAAGAGAGGGTTGAGAGGAGATCCCATCAGTCCGGACAGAAATCCCCAGGGGCTGCCGGAGGATGGTGCCGGGCTCTGCTCGGTGCTGCTCAGCGACAGGGCGAAGAGCAATGGCCAGAAACTGAAACTCAGCAAGTTCCACCTCGACAGGAGGAAGAGCACTCCACACAGGAGAGTGTCAGAGCACTGGAAGGGCTGCCCAGGGAGGGTGTGGAGTCTCCCTCTCTGGGGATATTTCACACCCACCTGGGCACATTCCAGGTGACCCTGCCTTGTCAGGGGGTTGGGATGGGTGATCTGCAGAGATCCCTTTTGACTCTGTCGTGGGATTCTGGACAACTCGCTGTTGGCTGGGGAGGGGTCCTTGGACCAAGTGAGCTCCAGGGGTCCCTTCCCACCTCCAGCATCCTGTGTTGATGCACCTGAGAGGTTTAAAGGGCCTGAAAACAAAGTCCCAGAATAGTTGGGGTTGGAAGGAACCTCTGGAGATCATCCAGTCCAACCCCTCTGCCCAGGCAGGGTCACCTGGAGCAGGGGATTCAGGTGGGTTTGGAATGTCTCCAGAGCAGGAGACTCCAAAACATCCAGCACACATTCATTCCCTCCTCATACTTGGAGAACTCAGTGTGAGGTCTGTGGGCTGGGAGAGTATCAATAAGGAACCCAAACCATGGAAGTTTGGCAGGTGGAAGTCGCAGGATTCTTTGAAGTCACTCTAAAATGTCACATTTGCCTTGGATCCTCCAGTGCCAGTGACAGAGTTTATTCTGGAATGATGTCCACTGTTTTTTTTTTTTTTGACATGGAAGTGTGGAAAGCTCTGACTCTTGGCAGTAAAATACAGGATTTGAGTGCTCCTGAAAGCCACCTTCTCTCTGTCACCTTCCAGTCACTCTTCATCCCCTCCCAGCACGTGGAGCTGTGTCCTGGCTCTGGAGCAGCACCCAGGGGATACCCCCCCTCAGCTTTGAGCTAACTGTGGAGTCATGGAATGTCCTCAGCTGGAAGGGACCCTCAGGATCATCAGAGTCCAACTCCCAGCCCTGCACAGACACCCCAAAATCCCAGCCTGTCCCTGAGAGCATTTTCCAAACCCTCCTGGAGCTGTGGCAGCCTTGGGGCCGTGCCCATTCCCTGAAGAGCCTGGGCAGTGCCCAGCCACTCTCTGGGGGAAGAACCTTTCCCAAAATCCAGCCTAAAGCTCCCTGGCACAGCTCCAGCCGCTCCCCTGGGTCCTGCTGTGAGGCTGGAGTGTGTCTGAGCACAGAATTGGTGACAACTGGCAATTGGAATGGCTTGGTTGAGGGTTTTGATGATGGAAGACCTTTCAAGAAGTTGGGAGAGAGAGCAGAGGGGGAATCCAGGACACAAAACCCCACCTCACTGCTTTAACCCTGTGTTTCCCACAGCCTCAGTTTCCTGCCCCAGGGAAGCATTGTCCTTAGACCTTGGGGATCCTGACAGAACTGACCCTGCTGGGGCCACATCACTCAGGGATTGTGCAGAACAGGAGCTGGGCATTTCCCAGACTGGCATTCCAGAGGATTTTCATGGTTTTTTTACTTTTAACAGCCTGGGATATTCCATAACATTTACCTCACATCGATCTCAGGGGTTGAACCAGCAGCGAGTAAATTCTTTGAAGCTGAGTAATTTCTTTGAAACTCATCTTCAGCTTGAAAGTGGAAAGTGCTGTGTTCCTGAACTGATTTGCAAAACTTCCAATATTGGCTCATTTCCTGCACATTCCTGTCCCACAGAGGCGGAGAAGCTGAACAAGATGAGCTCCCTGCTGGAGAGGCTCCACGCCAAGTACAGCCAGAACAGGCCCTGGACAGAAACCATGAAGTTGGTCCGTCAGGTCATGGTGAGCACTGCTGGGCTCTGAGCAGGAACTCCCTGGGGCTCCTCTGCTGATGATTTTGTGTTGGGTTCTGAGATCTCTTCGAGGTGTTTTTGTTGTGTGCAGAGCTTTGCTCTCTCCTGAGGTGAGAGTGGTGTTTGATTGGCCTCTCCTCAAACCACCCCATCTTTAATATCCCTGTGTAAGCTCATAGATTTTCAACCTAAAGCTTCACAGTTGGAGAGGTTTGTTTCAAATGAATAATTTAAGAGGGAATGTTATTACCTGGACTTGTCCAAGCAGGGCTTGAGGATGTCCAAACCCTCCCTGCCTGACGTGCCTTTCCCTCCCCCTAATTACAGATTAATTGCTGGCTCAGTGCCAGAAAAAGGGCCAAATTTGTATTTTTTGCTACTCAAATATATATATATATATATATATATATATATATTTCTTCCAGGATATTGTTTTATGGAGGAGTTTGTTCAGTGACACTCCACACTCAGTGTTGGCTTAGTCAAAAATGGGTTTGAAATATTGGTCTGGGTGAGGGAAGGAGGAGCAGGAGGCAGGGGAGAGCCACAGCAAAGCCTCCTGCCCATACTCAGCTGTTAAAAGTTTGCCTGGCTTTTTATTTTTCTGTCACCTCTTCTAAAACTCTCAGTTTTGACCTATAAAAAGTTGCTACATTCTTTTTCTTCCAGCTGAGCAAGTTGCTTAAAAGAAAATAAATCAATTCTGTGCCCGCCTTTGTAATCTGCTTGCAAACAGATACTGTTCACCTACAGGAAACAATATGATATAACTTGGGGATGAAATCTAATCTGCTTTTAATTATCTAAATAAATCTCTTGGCTGCACAAAAGTTGCCATAATTCTCTCCTACTGAGGGATGAGGGAAAATGGCCTTTTTCCTTTTGCCTGCCCAAGGAAAAGCGAGTGGTGCTGAACTCAGGAGGACACCAGCACCTGGTGAGCTGCTTGGAGACGCTGCAGAAGGCCCTGAAAGGTTGGTGTGTTCTCTGGGTGCTCCCCACAGGTGGAAAATCCTGTGGAAATGCTCCATAAAAAAACCACACAGGGTGCTGTTGATGCTCAGGGGTTCAGCAGCACACTGAGCTCAGTGCCAGGCAGGACTGTCAGGACTGGCTGTGCTGCTTTTGTTGGGAAAATCTGCTTTCTATCCAGAGAAACTGTGGCTGCTCCATCCCTGGAAGTGTCCAAGGCCAGGTTGGATGGGGTTTGAAGCAGCCTAGGATGGTGGAAGGTGTCCTGCCCATGGTAGGGGTGGGGCTGGATGGGCTTTAAGGTCCTTCCCAATCCAAATGGGAAATTCAAAAGAAATTTGTGTGGTAATTTTATGTGTGAGCTTCAGCATAAATTGGATATTAAAAACTTCTAGCACCCAAGTTAAAAATGAACTAGCAGAGGGATAACATTAATTTCAATCCCTTCCACATGCTTAATAGCAGGCAAATCCCAATTATTTTCTGTGTCATTCCATGATTCTGTGAGTGCCCATACCTGGATTCCACTTGCAGAAGGAATTCCACTCTCAGGGAAATCCCAGTTATTTTCTGTGTCATTCCATGATTCTGTGAGTGCCCATACCTGGATTCCACTTGCAGAAGGAATTCCACTCTCAGGGAAATCCCAATTATTTTCTGTGTCATTCCATAATTCTGTGAGTGCCCATACCTGGATTCCACTTGCAGAAGGAATTCCACTCTCTCCCTGCAATTTGGGAATATTTGGGTTTCCCTGTGCAGATTCTCATGTCTGTGTTTGAGCACAGGTCCTGTGTAGTGTGAGCAGACACGGAGGGAATGTCCAGCTGGGATTTGGTTTGTTGCTGATGCCTCATTCCTTAGGGAATGTTGGATCATTCCCCTAAATTTTGGTTTTTGTTCTTTCCGTGCAGTGTCATCCCTGCCTGCCATGACTGATCGCTTGGAGTCCATCGCCCGGCAGAGCGGGTGAGTCTCCTCCTCTGACTCACAGCAAAGACTCCTCCTGCCTCCCTGCCCACACCAGAACCTTCTGCTGCTTAGACTGGGGGGTTTGAGTGCTTGGATTATTGGGTTTGAGTGCTTGGATTGTGGGGTTTTGTGCTTGGACTGGGGGGTTTTTGTGTGATTTGATTGGGGGCTTTGTGTGCTTGGGTTGTGGGGTTTGTGTGATTGGATTGTGGGGTTTGTGTGCTTGGATTGGGAGATTTTGTGTGGGTTCTGTATGGATTTTATGTGCTTGGATTATGGGGTTTTGTGTGGGTTTTGTGTGTCTGGATTGTGGGGTTTGTGTGCTTGGATTGGGAGATTTTGTGTGGGTTTTGTATGGGTTTTATGTGCTTGGATTATGGGGTTTTGTGTGGGTTCTGTATGGATTTTATGTGCTTGGATTATGGGGTTTTGTGTGGGTTTTGTGTGCCTGGATTGTGGGATTTTGTGAGCTTGGATTGGGGGCTTTCTGTGCTTGGATTGTGGAGTTTTTGTGGGGGTTTTTGTGGGGGTTTTGTGAGGGTTTTCTGTGCATCTCACAGCGATTTTTTTTCTGTTTCCTCTGAAGCCTGGGGTCCCACCTGAGTGCGAACGGCACCGAGTGTTACATCACCTCTGACATGTTTTATGTGGAGGTGCAGCTGGACCCCACAGGGCTGCTCTGTGATGTCAAGGTGGCTCACCATGGAGAAAACCCCGTGGTGTGTATTCCTGGGAAAGAGGAGCCCTCGTGCTTTTGGCATTTCTGTTGATCTCCCTTCCTTTTGAGCAGAGGAAATGGGTTTTATTTAATGTTCCTTTAGACCCAGAGTTACACCCTTACTGCTCATTCTAGTGGGAAGTAAAATCCTCCTTGGAGTAGTTTGCTCCTGTGGGATTTTCTAATCAATGCACACTATGGACTCACAAAATTATTTGAGGAAGTTACCTTAATGTTTCTGAGAATTTTATGGAAGTTATTGCTGTGTTTCCAATGAAAGGAAAGGGAAATGATTCTTACAAAGCTCAGATCTGGGAATGGAAAGTTCTCAAATGTGGGATGCTGGGAGAAAATGGTTTCACTGCCCTTCTGCACGTGGAGGAGAGTTTGAGCTTGGTGTTTGATTGGCCTCTCCTCAAAACAATTCATCTTTAATATCCCTATGTAAGCTCGTAGATTTTCAACCTAAAGCTTCACAGCTTGACAAATTTGTTTCAGATTAATAATTTAAGAGGAAATGTTATTACCTGGATTAGTCCCAGCAGGGTTTGAAGGGCAGGAATAGAACCACAGCAAGGCTGTGAGCATTTTGTGACTTCCCAGAAAAAGCTGATGCTTGGGAATTTCCCTGTCCTGCTATTTCTCAAGAGCTGCACAAAGCCTGGAGTGGCTGCACTCCACACTGACATCTTTGTGTGTTCTTTCCTTTTCAGAGCTGCCCAGAGCTGGTGCAACATCTGAGGTGAGTGACAGGGCTGGCTTGTGGTGTTTTCTCACAGGTTTCTCTTTGCTGTGATGATCTGATGCTATTTGATGTCTGGAAACACAAAATTCTTCACCACTGCTTCCTTCCCCACAAAGTGTCTTCACTTCTCCAGGGGATTTTCTGCCTTTGGCTCAGATCTTGTGATTCTGGCTGCTGTGTGAGGTATCTTCAAAGCCCACAGCACATTAAAGCTGAATCAGTTAAAGAACACATTTTCATGTAGCAGAAGTCTTTTTTATTAAGTGGCTCAGCGTCTTTATTGATGTCACTTTTTAAAATGAAACCTATCTGTTACTAATTTGAATACTTGCTATCTTTTCCTCCTTTTTTTTTCTTTCAGAGAGAAGAATTTTGATGAGTTTTCAAAGCATCTGAGAGGACTTGTGAACCTGTATAAGCTGCCAGGGGACAAGTAAGTCCGGGATATATTTATATCCACATATATAAAATGAAATAACAAATCTAGAATACATTTATTTATACCCACACATATAAAATGAAAAAAAAAAAACCCCAACCTCTCCAAGCTTGTAGGTTTGCACTGCACAATTCCTTTCAAGTTTTCTTATATTGTTTTATTGTTTGTTTGTTTTTCTTTTTCCCCTAAGCAAACTCAAAACAAAAATGTACTTGGCTCTGCAGTCCTTGGAGTTGGATCTCCAGAAGATGGCTGGGATGTATTGGTAAGTTTGTGGTTTTGTAAATATCTATAAATGCTTAGAGCTCTGAGAATTTCCTTTTTAACTGCAGGGTTTGGTTGGGGGAGAGTCTAAAAGGCAAAATAAAAAGTTTGTGACTGGGTGGATTCAGCGATTGTGTGTTTTAGATTGAGAAAGCTTTGGCCACGTTTCACTGCTGTGGATTCAGTGATAAACCTGGAGAGGGTAAAGCAGCTTTTGTTTTGCATCCCAGAAATGTGGATTTTGAGTTGAAATCAGTCTCAGCACGTGGATTTTGGCTGCAGGTGAGGCTGTGGCTTGTTTCAGACTGTGATTGCCTCTCTTGCAGGCAAGCCACCAACGCAAACCCCCTGGACAAGATCCTCCATGGCAGTGTTGGCTATCTCACCCCCAGGAGTGGAGGTACCTCTGATTCACTCTTAAAAAAACAAGGATTTAACAAAAATTTATTTGTTCCTGACCCCCAGCATGGCTGATAGTTTCACATTAACTGATGGAAAACAATAAAGTTAAAGAGGGACGAAGCCTTTGGGGTGTCTGTGTGGCTTTGTGGGGTGGGGACGATCAGGTTGACTTCTCAGGATGCCTCATCAGGAGTTTCTCTCTCCCCCAGGTCTCCTGATGAACCTCAAATATTACGTCTCTCCCTATGATTTATTTGAGGATGGCACTGGAGCCCCCATGGTTCTGCATGAGAACAATGGTAGGTCAGCTGTGGAGCTGCTGGGGGCTGCTGCTGCTTGAAGGAGGGAGGGAAGCAGAATTCCAGCTTCTGCTGGCACCCTGTGCAGCAGAACAATCACAGGGTTTAATGAGCCCAGGTGCAGACAGTGACCACTGACCACTGCACCTTGTGGCCATGCTGGGGTTGGAGCTATGGAGTCATGGGGTGACAGTTTGCAGGCAGAGCCTTTTTCCTCCCAGTGAATCTCATTTTAACCTGGGATTTATTTTGTTATCTGAATAAAACAGAATCCCAAAATGGTTTGGGTTTGGAGGGACCTTAAGGCTCATCCAGTTCCAATCCCCTTCCACCATTCCAGGTTCCTCAGAACCCCATCCAGCCTTGTTCCTCTCTCCCATATTGGAAGATTGTTTTTATGCAGGGACATCTGGCTCTCGTTACAGTGCCAAAACCAAGCTCCAGTTGTCAGGGAAAAAAAAAGAGGGGGAAATTATCCAAAATCATTATTTGTTTTGCTTTGCGAAGAGCAAGCTACGAACTCGCAAATGCGTTTGGAAAATATTTTGAGAATGACACAATTGGTCCACCTGGCAAGAGGGAAGTAGAGCTTTGGGTGGAACAGTCAGTTTGGCTGTGTTCCATTTGGGCCTGAAGGTGAACTGTGAACTCTGTGCCTCGTGGGAGAAGCCAGAGTGATATTTTATGGAATCACAGAATATTTTGTGTTGGAAGAGACCCTAAGGCTCATCCAGCTCCCTGGGCAGGGACACCTTCCACTATCCCAGGTTGCTCCAAACCCCATCCAGCTTGGCCCTGAACGCTTCCAGGGATGCAGAGCATATTTAATTCCTATTTAATCCACAAAACTCGTCACAGCTCACGTCCTTGTTGTGTTCCTCTCGTGCTTCCCCCTGCAGTTCCTCGCTCGCTGGGTATGAACGTGTCAGTGACTGTCGAGGGCACCATGGCAATGCACAAACTTCCAATTGCCCCACTGATCATGGGCTCCCATCCTGTGGACAGCAAAGGGTAAGGGCAGGGCACGAGGCCAGCTCTCAGCTGTTCACAGCGTTGTTTGAGTTCCACTTGTGCTGCTTTAAGGCCAACAAACACCTGGTTCAGGTGCTTCTGGGGAGTGCCTTCATTTTTAAGGTGTAACAAGGTGTGTTTGAGCCAACATAAATGTTATGTCAGGTGACAGCAGGAGCCCTGCAGCTCACAGGACCTTTTTGTCCCCCTGAATCTTCCAGAACTCCGTCTTTCTCCTCGATCACCAGTGCCAACAGCGTGGATTTGCCCGCCTGTTTCTTCCTGAAATTCCCACGTCCCATTCCAGTGTCTCGAGCTTTCATCCAGAAACTCCAGAGCTGCACAGGTGGGTTGCAGACCTGTCAGACACACCTCTGGGGTTTTATTAACGCTCCTTCATTAATGCTGCTGATTTTTAGTGTGTGCCAGGGAGGTTTCTGGCGGTTTTCAGTCAAACCTGGTTTTCCCATCTCTCCCTGGCTGCCAGGTGCCATCATTCCACTGTCTTGTCCCCTCAGGTATCCCACTGTTCGACACACCACCCACCTTTGTGCCCCTGTACGAGCTGATCACGCAGTTTGAGCTGTCCAAGGAGGCTGATCCTCTGCCCCTGAACCACAACATGCGCTTCTACGCCGTAAGTGTCAGCTCCCAGCCAGGCTGGAGCACCTCCAGAGCAGCCTGGGACACCTCCAGAGCAGCCTGGGGCACCCCCAGAGCAGCCTGGGACACCCCCAGAGCAGCCTGGAGCACCCCCAGAGCAGCCTGGGGCACCCCCAGAGCAGCCTGGGGCACCTCCAGAGCAGCCTGGGGCACCCTCACAACAGCCTGGGGCACCCCCACAGCAGCCTGGGGCACCCCCACAGAAGCCTGGGACACCCCCACAGCAGCATTTCGGGGGGATTCAGCTCTTTCAGGTGTCCTCCAAGTGGGGTTCTGTGTTTATTCACAGGCAAAACTCGTTCTTCAAGCATTAGGATTCAGGTCCAGGTTCCCTGGCACAGGTTGCCCAGAGAAGCTGTGGCTGCCCCATCCCTGGCAGTGTCCAGTGCCAGCTTGGACAGGGCTTGGAGCAATCTGGGATTGTGGGAAGTGTCCCAGGCCGTGACACTGGATGGGATTTAAGGTCCTCCCAACCCAAACCATTCCACGATTCTGTGATGACCACGGTGCTTAGGAAAACCAGCTGTTGAAAGGTGCTTTGGTGTTGGAGTGCAGATGCAGGGAGGAGAGCAGAGGGGCTGAGCTTCCCCAGGATCTATCCCTTCTTTTGTCCAGTGATGTGTGGCTGAATAAATCGCAGCATTTTGGGAGAAATCCTTAAATTTCTGGATGAGTATTAACTCCAGAGGATTCTCTCCCCAGAAGGGATGCCATCCAGTGTGAAATTCAGTGGGAACAGTGAACGCTGTTGGGCAGTACAACTTCTGAGGAATTAAAATCACATTTTCCTTGTTCAGAGCGGAAGGAAATCATCCTCAGTGTTTGTCCCTGTCAGGCAGAAAGGTGCCTTGGTGTCAGTTATCCCTTTGCACCCAGCTGGCCTCAAGCAGGGATTGTTTTTCAGGCCCTGCCAGGACAGCAGCACTGTTACTTCCTGAACAAAGACGCTCCTCTCCCGGATGGGCGAAGCCTCCAGGGAACTCTGATCAGCAAAATCGCCTTCCAGCACCCCGGCAGGGTGCCCCTGATCCTCAACCTGATCCGGCACCAGGTGGCCTACAACACCCTCATCGGCAGCTGTGTCAAGAGGACAGTCCTCAAGGAAGGTGGGTGCCACCTCCAGAGGAATATCAAATGGGAATGGGGAGTTTTCCTCTTAAAAATGAGGCCTCTGCTGCTTCCCTTATTTTTCTTTCCCGTCTGTGTGGTGGTTTTGAGGCTCTGGTTCATCTCCACCGTTCCCTCAGTTGATGGTTCCCGTGCCTTTCAGATTCTCCTGGGATCCTGCAGTTTGAAGTTTGTCCTCTGTCTGACTCCTGTTTCAGTGTATCCTTCCAGCACCCCGTGAACGACTCCCTGGTGTGTGGTAAGTGGGCTCAGGGGCAGCAGGAGCAGCGTTTTTGGGAGGGCTGGCAGGGTTTCCTCACCCTGTGGGCAGGATTTTGATCTCTGCCTGCTCTCTTGCAGTGGTGATGGACGTGCAGGACTCCAGCCATGTGAACTGTAAGCTGTACAAAGGGCTGTCTGATGCCCTCATCTGTACAGATGATTTCATTGCCAAGGTTGTTCAGAGGTAAGCTGGGATGAGCTCTGCTCCATCTCCTGTTCATCCAGCAGTTCTGGAGCTGTTCTGTGGTTGTTTGGAAGAGAGAAGAGCTCAGAGCTGTGCCAGACAGAAAACCCAATGCCAGACGTTGAACTGGAGCTACTTATTTTTGAGTTTGTTGTTTGCACAGGGATTTTATCCAGGTTCCCTCACCTCAGTCATGTTCAGAACACAGCAGGACATTCACAGGGCACTCCTGTCACCTTTTGAGTAGGAACCACTGGTTTTGCTTTCAGCACATTATGGACTTGTTATCCTGGAGGAGAATGTGGTGTTACCACCAATTTTTGAGCCCAAAAAGCTGCCCCTGCCCATGGTGGAGGGATGGAGCTGCATGGGCATTAAGCTCGTCCAACCTGAGCCATCCTGGGATTTTTGTAAGGTTGTAGGAAATCAGGTTTGCCAAGCTTAGATAAAGGTGTTTTCTGCCAGAATTGGAGTTACAACCCAAATTCCTTCATGAAGACAGGATGAGGGGGAATGGCTTTAAACTGAAACAGTAGTTCTAGATGGGATATTGGGAAGGAATCCCTCCCTGGGAGAGTGAGGAGGCCCTGGCACAGGGTGCCCAGAGCAGCTGTGGCTGCCTCTGGATCCCTGGCAGTGTCCAAGGCCAGGCTAGACGGGGCTTGGAGCCACCTGGGGCAGTGGAAGGTGTCCCTGCCCATGGCAGAGGGTGGGATTGGATGGGCTTTAAGGCCTCTTCCAACCCAAAGCATTCCATGATTCTATGATTGCATCCTGTGCTTTTTAACTACCAGACAATGATCTGTCAGCTATCAGGTATTAGAGATAACTTGATTAATTCTCCCTCTGTGATTGCAAATGCAGGATAGGGTTGATGGGAAAAGCGTGAATCCAAGCAGAACAGCAGGACATAAAACCTGGACCTGTGCAAGGCCCTGAGTGCTCATTTTGTACCTGCTGGAGGTGTGAAACCCCCTCAGTGAGCTGTGCTGAGGGCAGCCAGCCCCACCCTGACCCCGTGCCGTGTGTTGCAGGTGCATGTCCATCCCCGTCACCATGAGAGCCATCCGTAGGAAAGCAGAAACCATCCAAGCCGACACGCCAGCCCTGTCCCTCATTGCAGAGACAGTCGAAGACATGGTGAAGAAAAACCTGCCCCCAGCCAGCAGCCCAGGGTATGGCATGACCACAGGCAGCAACCCAATGAGCGGGACCACCACCCCCACCAACACTTTTCCTGGGGGGCCGATCACTACTTTGTTTAACATGAGCATAAGCATGAAAGAGAGGCATGACTCGGTGGGCCATGGGGAGGACTTCAGCAAAGTGTCTCAGAACCCTATTCTCACTAGTTTGTTGCAGATCACAGGGAATGTGGGGTCTACCATTGGCTCAAGTCCAACCCCTCCCCACCACACACCACCACCAGTATCCTCACCAGCCAGCAACACCAAGAACCACCCCATGCTCATGAACCTTCTTAAGGAGAATCCCCCTCAGGATTTCTCCACTCTGTATGGGAGCAGCCCTCTGGAAAGGCAAAACTCTTCCTCTGGCTCCCCCAGAATGGAAATGGGCCCGGGGGGGAATAAGCAAAAGAAAAAAAAATCCCGCGTGCCGGCCGACAAGCCCAAGCACCAGACTGAGGACGATTTCCAGAGGGAGCTCTTTTCCATGGATGTTGACTCCCAGAACCCCATTTTTGATGTCAACATGACCGCAGACACCCTGGACACCCCTCATATTACTCCAGCACCCAGCCAGTGCAGCACTCCTCCCGCCACCTACCCGCAGGCGCTGCCCCACGCCCAGCCCAGCATCCAGAGGATGGTTCGCCTGTCCAGCTCCGACAGCATCGGGGCCGACGTCACCGACATCCTCTCGGATATAGCCGAGGAGGCTTCCAAGCTGCCCGCCACCGCTGAGGACTGCCCACCCATTGGGACTCCAGTCAGAGACTCCTCTAGTTCAGGACATTCACAAAGTGCCCTCTTTGACCCCGATGTTTTTCAGGCCAACAGCAGCGAGAACCCCTACACAGACCCCGCAGACCTGATCGCTGATGCTGCTGTCAGCCCCAACAGTGACTCCTCCAACCATTTTTTTCCAGATGGGGTAGATTTCAACCCTGACTTGTTGAACAGTCAGAGCCAGAGTGGTTTTGGGGAGGAATACTTTGATGAGAGCAGTCAGAGCGGAGACACTGATGATTTCAAGGGCTATGCCCCCCAGGCTCTAACTAATTTGGGGGTGCAAGTCTTGGGGGCTGACGGGGGGGAAAATAAATTTAAGGGGAGCACTCCGTCCGACACGGTGGATTTTAGTATTATTGCAGCTGCCAGCAAAGCTCTGGGGTCCTCTGACATCATGGAGCACCACAGTGGAGGCCAGAGCCCTTTGCTGAACACGGGGGATTTAGGAAAAGAGAAGTCTCAGAAACGGGTAAAGGAAGGCAATGGGTCTGGAGGTGCCATGGCAGGTGCTGGGATAGATGGGAAGCCAGGGAAGCGCAGCCGGACGCCGTCCAGCGATGGCAAAAGCAAAGAGAAACTTCCAAAGCGGAAGAAGCAGGAGACAGATGGGAAATCTCCATCCCATAGTTCATCCAACAGGCCCTTCACACCACCAGCAAGCACAGGTGGGTCCAAATCTCCGGGGAGTTCGGGCAGATCCCAGACTCCTCCCGGGGTAGCTACTCCTCCTATCCCAAAAATAACCATTCAGATCCCAAAAGGAACAGTGACTGTTGGCAAACCATCCTCACACGGCCAGTACACGAGTAGTGGTTCTGTCACCTCCTCCAGCAGCAAAAGCCATCATAGCCATTCTTCCTCCTCCTCCTCTTCTTCCTCCTCTTCAACCTCAGGCAAAATTAAAAACAAATCAGAAGGGTCTTCTGGCTCAAAGATGAGCAGCAGCCTCTACTCCAGCCAAGGCAGCTCCGGTTCGGGTCAGTCCAAGGGCTCGTCCCAGTCTGTGGGAAAGCCAGGATCCTCCCCCATCACCAAGCACGGCCTCAGCACCGGCTCTGGCAGCACCAAGATGAAACCTCAAGGAAAGCCATCGTCCCTCATGAACCCTTCCATGAGCAAACCAAACATCTCCCCGTCCCACTCGAGACCCTCGGGGGGCTCTGAGAAACTCGCCTCTCCCATGAAACCTGTCCCAGGTACGCCCCCGTCGTCTAAGGCGAAGTCACCCATCAGTTCAGGGTCCAGTGGGTCCCACATGTCTGGGGCTGGGTCGAGCTCGAGCATGAAATCGTCTTCAGGAATGGGATCCTCCGGGTCCATGTCACAGAAACCGCCTCCCTCGTCCAACTCCTCCACGGCATCTTCATCTTCCTTTTCGTCCAGTGGGTCTTCCATGTCTTCATCCCAGAACCAGCATGGGAGCTCCAAAGGCAAGTCCCCGAGCAGAAACAAGAAGCCATCGCTGACCGCAGTCATCGACAAGCTGAAGCACGGCGTGGTCACGAGCGGGCCTGGTGGAGACGACCCCATGGACGGGCAGATGGGGCCGAGTTCCAATTCCTCAAGCCATACAATGTCCTCCAAACACAACATGTCTGGAGGGGAGTTCCAGGGAAAGCGGGAGAAGAGCGACAAGGAGAAATCGAAGGTCTCCGTTTCCGGAGGATCCGTCGACTCCTCCAAGAAGAACTCGGATTCCAAAAACGTCGGAAGCACTGGAGTGGCCAAAATCATCATCAGCAAACACGATGGTGGTTCCCCCAGCATCAAAGCCAAAGTAACCCTGCAGAAACCCGGGGAAGGGGGCGGGGACGGCCTGAGGCCTCAGATGGCTTCTTCCAAAAGCTACGGATCCCCCCTGATCAGCGGCTCCACCCCCAAGCACGAGCGCTGCTCCCCCAGCCACAGCAAATCCCCGGCTTACACCCCTCAAAACATCGACAGCGAGAGCGAGTCGGGCTCCTCCATCGCCGAGAAATCCTACCAGAACAGCCCCAGCTCCGACGACGGCATCCGGCCCCTGCCCGAGTACAGCGCCGAGAAACACAAAAAACACAAAAAGGAGAAGAAAAAAGTGAAGGACAAAGACAGGGACAGAGAACGGGAGCGGGATAAGGACAGGGACAAGAAGAAGTCGCACGGCATGAAGCCCGAGAGCTGGTCCAAGTCGCCGATCTCGGCGGAGCAGTCTCTGTCCAACGCCATCCTCTCGGCTGAGCGGCCATCCCGGGCCAGCCCCGAGTTCCTCATCGGGGAGGAAGATGATGATCTCATGGATGTTGCTCTGATTGGCAATTAATTCTCCCAGATGAGCCGTCTGCAGGTCCCGGAGGGAAGGAAGGAAGGAAGGATTCGTCCCCAACCTGCCACGTGGATCTTCGTGGGGCGTGTTTGGAGAAGGGGAAAAATCAGTATTTGCAAGGTGTTTCCAAGATTTTCAGACCACCAAGGTCTGTGCAGAAGGGATGTGAGTGCCAGCACCTGTGGCCTTTATCCTGTGGGCACTTCCATTCTTCCTGAATTTCTGAGTATTATCATCCCTGTCGGAGTTAACAGGGATGAAGCCGAGTGTGGGAATGTGGGAGCAGCTCCCAAATGGAGCAGACAGACATAGGCTGGTCTGGGAGATCCCAGTCCCTCTGCCCTCTTCCCATTCAGGATAAGCTCCTTTTGGATGTAGGAAGTTTTAAAGTAATTCTTTTAGGAAACGTTTTAGGGATCGGGTTTTAATTCTTTGGAGGAAGGAAAACCACAAGGTTTTTAATTTATTTTATTCCCACGGCGTTCCTTCATTCAATGCCCAGCTCAGCACTCTGGCACAAGCTGGGCACGTTTTCTTCATGGAAATCAGGATTTCATCCCAGGTCACAGCTCTGAGGGATTGCTGCTGCCTTGGTTTTGCCTTCTTTTAGCTATTTATTCACCTCCACGTGGGAACACCTCGTGCTCCTTGGTTTCCCCAAGCAGGAATTTGGGTAGAGCCCATGGGTTTGGGCAGCTCTGCAGCTTTGGTGACATTCCAGCATGGTGAAATTCCAGCAAATCTCAATGGAAAAGGGGCTCCTGTCTGCACCAACGAGCTTCCCTGGAATCTCCTCGTGCTGCTGAGCTGGGAATTGTGGTGGGCACACACAGGGGCACTGCCCTGGGAAGGATTGACTGGCTAAGGGAGCCGTGTCCTGCTTGGAAAAAAAAGTCCCAGAGTGGCTCAGCTGGAATCAGAGTTGCAGCAGAAGTGTTGATTTCCTTAAAAGATGGATTTTCCTCTTTTGGCTGGAATTAGGAGCATGACTCAGGCATCCTCTCCGGGCTGATCTTGTGGTCCCTGAAAGGAAAAGAGACTCAGGAGAGTGTTTTATTTTTAAAAGCAGTTTCATCTGATTCACTGAAGAGGAATGTGGGAAATCAGGAGTTCTGCAAACACATCTCCTTTGGAATTATGTACTGAGCAGGATCCTGCTCCCACTGGGTTTTGCTGTCGGTGCTGGAGGCCAGGATTTCCTCGTGGGAATGAGGTTGTGCTTCACCTTTGGGGATGCAGCCTGAAAAGATGTCAAGGATTTGAGTTCCTTTTAAAACCACTGAAATTTCCCATCCTGGGCTGACCCCAGGGATACCCCAGGAAAGCTGTTTGGTATTCAGCTTTTTTGGAAAGTCTTTTTAGTAAGTTGTCAACTATCCCATTAATTGTAGGGATTTTTCACCCCTTCCTCCTGCCTCCAGTGTAATTTCAGGGCTCCTGCAGAGCCTGAATTTCTCCCAAGCTTCTCCCAACTCTGGAGAACTTTCCCTTCTCGTATTTTCCAGTATTTATCCCTCACTCCTGGTGTCCTGCACGCCACAATCTCCCCCTCACCAGAGCTGGAAGCGATAGGAAAACAGGAACTAAATCCAAACCCGGAGCAAAGGCTGGGACCTGACACAGCGTTGGAACCGTGTGGCTGTGGGTGCTGCAGAGAGGATGTCAGGGATGCAATCCCAGAGGAATGCAGCTGGAGCCCCTGCTCCAGGTGGGAATGGTGCCAGCTCAGCCTCTGCAGGGCTGCCTGCCCCCCTTTCCTGGTTTTATTTCATCCAGGTTTTTGACAGGAGCCCTTCAATCCATTCCGAGTTGTGCAAGGGCACGAGCAGCCTTCCAAAAGAAGCACTTTCAAGTGGAATCCAGGCTGGGAATCCCTCAGGATGGCTCCCTGGACTGGTCCAGCCTGCTAAAATTCGGAAGGGAGTCTCGTTCAGCAGCAAAATTGACACAAAAACCTGTTTTGAGGAGCAAACTGCACTCGTTTCCTCTCCCCTCACCCAGACCAAAGCTCAGTATCCAAAATTCCCCCTGTGGGAGGCAGGAACAGAGGGAACAACGTCTCCTCCAGCCACTGCAGGAGGCACGAGTCCCACATTTAAAGCTTTTCACCCCATTTTGGTGCCCCTGTCCCCTTCCAATGACGTCAGTCCTGGGAGAGCTGAGGTGCAAGACCACGCAGAGGCTTTGGGGTGTCAGTGCTCGGGCTCTGAGAAATGGTTTATTTTTGGAGTATTTTTGCTTATTCTCAATTATTTTACATCTTTCAGTATTCAGAAAGATTAAAAAAAAAATAAAGTGAAAATTAAATATAAGCCAAACCTTTTAATCTCAGGCGGTGAAGCGAACGTGGAGATTAAAAGAAACTGGTTCTTTTCCTCGATTATCATGATGTACATAAATCCCTGGCTGGAAAAATCGCTGGAACTGTAAATATCCCGGCTCCCGCGGCAGTGGAATTTCAACTTTTTTTGGAAATATCGCAGAGAACATGTTTATTTACACGCAAATAAACCCCTTTGGTACAAAGCGGTCTCGGCTCCGTGCTGGGCGGGGGTGGGGCAGGCTCGGAAGGGCATCCCCGCCACGCTTGATTTTCCCGCGAGAATGACATCACCATGACGTCACCCCCGCGCCGGGCGC
The DNA here is from genome assembly GCA_013400435.1 of Pycnonotus jocosus. NCBI lineage: Eukaryota > Metazoa > Chordata > Aves > Passeriformes > Pycnonotidae > Pycnonotus > Pycnonotus jocosus. The sequence goes on along the minus strand of VWYP01022012.1, from coordinate 31 downwards.
TGATTGGTTGAACTCGCTGCACCCGGAAGGG
>VWYP01022011.1:18574-49311 GCA_013400435.1 Pycnonotus jocosus | reverse complement strand
TTTTTTTTTTTTTCCAGCTAAACTTTACCTTTCTCGTTTCAAAACAGGAAATCTAACTGGCATGTGTGTTGCCCTGATCTTTTCAGCCCTCTGCTATTTGCATTTTTGTACTGGAGTACACTCTGTAAACAGAGTGATGTTTTTGTAACCTTTCCCTTTTGTTTACATTCTTCTCCTCGAGGAGGAGACAAATTGATGGACTGTTAATTTGACCAGTGTGATTAGAGAGGTGGCAACCTCATTCTCCAATTTATGGTCCTTGCCAACAACNAGTGATGTTTTTGTAACCTTTCCCTTTTGTTTACATTCTTCTCCTCGAGGAGGAGACAAATTGATGGACTGTTAATTTGACCAGTGTGATTAGAGAGGTGGCAACCTCATCCTCCAATCCATGGTCCTTGCCATCAATCTATATAAGCTGGAGTCAGAAAATTAAACTTCCCTCTTTTGCCCCTGAACTCGACAGCGTGCGTGTCGTTCATTTTGTGTCCTATAGCAACACATTTGCAGCTCCCTGAAGACAGTTTTGCAAACATTTCACTAGCGGACAAGCAACTATTCAGATGAAGAGTTAACTACATATTAAAAAAAAGTGTACAATTTGTTGTACTGGACACAAAACAAAAATTAATATATCACATCTGTGTTGCACTATTTGTGCAGCATTCGTGGCTCGATTTTGGAAAGGATAAGGCAGATGGTCTGGGGTCAGCATGCGAGAATTCTCTTTATTTAAATTTCTGACTCCATTTATATACACTGTACATAAGTGGCCAATTATTGGCCAAAAGCATGTCACCTCATCATTTGGATTGGTGAACCTTTCCATCACTCAAATGCTCCTCTCATAGCAAAAGAATACAAACATTTTCTTATTTACATGAAAAAGTATGGGAACTGAGCTCAGAGCTCTAAAACATCAGAAGGCTAGTCTAAAATATCAGAATGCAAGTTTAAGAAATGCAAAAGCAGGGTGACACATCTGTACTGCAGAAACAGAGACCTGTGTACTTTAAACCATAATGATGACTAGTAAAAAGGAAAGTTTTAATATTATGAGAAGGACAAGAGAGAAGATTGGCAAATGGATAGTTTTATGCTCTACCTGGTTGCATAATCTTCAAATGCAATATCCTTTCACATAACAGCACATGAGAAAAATCCTTCCAAGGATAGGAGAAAAAGAATGTTTTATTTGAAAAGAAAACCAACTCCATATATGTTCATATTACAAAGAAGCTTTGATATCTCATTAGTGAAAAATTTTTATTTGATGATATATAAGCATATAAGAATTCTTATTCTGTTCTTATTAAGCCATTTTAAGAAAAAACAGTGTAAGAAGAAACTTTACTTAACATTTCTCTGGGTTTTTTTTTGTTGTTGTTCAGGCTCCTATTTAATGTGATTAACTGGCTCCTGACAACATTTGATCCTAAAAGTGTTTGTATTTCTTTTCAGCCTTCAAATGAATTAATTTTGATCTGCATGTGTTTCCCTTTAAATCTATTTAATATTGAGTTTCTAGTGTATTCAAAAAAGACCATTTATCCATATTTATTCTTCTAAAATTATCTTCTGAGAGCCTTTCTATTTGTTGTGATAATTTTAAAAGTGACTTTTGCATAAATTTTATGAAATTCATCTAGTCGTTCCTGATCTCAGAGTTATTTGAAACATTGGCTTTGCAGATTGACATTGTATGCTAATTAGGGCATGAAGCTGTATATTGTATATAACTTGGCCACTTTTACCAACATAAACTTCGAATGATTTATATCTAGCACTACTAGCAGCTGGGAAATACATCCATTTATGCTTGGAGACAATTTCCAGCTGGTGCTGGAGCTGGAAGTACTTTAGATAGAGTGGGAAGTCTTAAACTCAGTGGATTTCAAGTTAGAGTGTTATCCTGAATTACACGGACGTAAATATTGAGCCAGGTTAAATTCTAGTAATGTCTGACTTGACCTACTGTGAATCAATTTTTTTCTCCTAATGAATTAAGACAACAAGATCTGAGCTTCATTAATACAGACTACTTGTCTTTTTCAAAATCTTTTCATGAGATCTGTCACCATGGATTTGTAAAGTTATTATGGAATATTTTTTCATAAATAACAGGTTAGATTTAGTAGACATAGTTCTTTATGACAGCCTCAAGACCTTGTTTTAGTTAGTTGCTGTATGGAAGACTGTATGGCTAAAATAAGTTTGTGATTTTTTTTACAACAAGAAGGCTTTTTTTGTCTTTATTTTGAGATATCTCTTTAACTGAGTAATTTTGAGGAATTCTTAGCTAGAGAATCAGCAGTCTTATGTGATGGCGATGTTTCTCCTTACTTGTTAATGATTTTTCAGAATGAGCTTGTGGCTTGGTAAAGTATTAAGTGAGTTACTCTTCTGAATTAATTTGAAGGTAATCCATTACCCTTAAGCTGGTTTAATTCCAAGTTGAACATTAGACTGCTGGCTTCATGAAGTACCTGCATAATTACAAATATATTTATTGTTATTCACTATGGTACTCTGACTACTTAATCTATAATATAGGCTGAGAACATGGGCTATTGAACAATAATTCAACAGCATGAAAACAGCTCTCATAAGGAAGTAAAAATCTAATTGCGTGTCTCATGTAAACAAGTCTACAGTTCTTGATCGGCATCTAGTCAAACAGGGATTAAAAGACACCAGAAAAACAAAAGGTAGTTCCATACTGAAAAGGCTATCAAGTTTTCATCCTGACTGAAGTGTTTGTCACTTCATTTTAGCTACTGAAGATGCAATTGAACAAGATAGAAGTAATTGAGCAAGAAAGTGCTTTTGAAAATTTTTACTGAAAGATATTTCTATAAGTTGTAAATTGATGAATTGAGGTTGGGTTGTCAAAAAACAGAGCTAAAATTCAATGAAGTCATAATCACCAACTTTGTGTATAGTGCACCAAACAATTGATGAATGATGAAGAATTGTTCTGCAGATGCAAATTTGGCTGCTCTGTTTAGAGAAAGAAACCAGAGGAAATAATATTAGACGTGGGAAATACTCAGGGTGTTAAATGGGAAAGCAGATTGATTTCATTAGGTAGTTAGGTAATACACAATTTAAATATCTCTGACCAGTGTGAACAAAGCAAAAAATCTATTTTTTTCCACTAGAATTTGGGATTTTGAAAGGAAGATATGTTAACTTTTTTGACATCTAATGTAGTCTTCATATATGAAGGCATAAAGTAGGCAAATTAGATTTTTCAGCAAAACTGAAAACATTTTAAAACAATTTTAAAATTAATAGAATTGGTAATTTTTTAGAAAAAATGAGTCTGTAATTTAAATGCATGAAGAAACACTAATCACAAATAATTTTTCCTTAATCATTTATATGAAAAACATTTAGGATCCAATTTCTGATAGAAGTGGGATTTGTATTTGAATCAAAGCAAGGCAAGCACACTTTTGTAAGTAAACTTGTTTTTGTTGAGTCCTATGGTGGTAGATTCTAAAATAAATATTTCAAATAAACATTTTTACCTCTCAATGGGTGTTCCATGTAATGTTCCAGCATTGTGATGAACACCAGCAGGAAAAAAAAGTAAAACAAATTCTGAAGTACTGCTATGATCACTGATTATTCATACTTCTGTTTAAGTAACCTTCTGTGTTCCTAAGTGTCATTCCTTTTAGAAATATATCTTGCCACAAAACATAGGTAAAGGCTTAACTCCACATTCCCTGTCTCTCAATCCCATCTTTAACTTTCCCTGCTAACATTTTTAATGTCTATTTGAAAGCAGTTTTTTTTCACTGAAGATGATGATTTTGCCCAGCATAATACTGGGTTTAGTTATATATTTAGAAGAAGATAAAGAGAAGCTCCACTGAATTGAAGCTACATATGTAGCTAATTTTTCTGGTGGTGTTTGTTTGTTTGTTTGTTTGTTTTTTCTGTTTAGTTTTTACTGGCCAATAATAAAAACTCAGGATATGTTCCTCTGTTTCCTGCGTCTGACTCACACATTGGAACAACTGAGATACAGGCCAGAGCCAAATAGAGGAATTGTTGTTGGACATGGGCAGAAATGTTCACAAGTTCCAAGCTGGATAAAAATAGACATTAAAAAGTTTCTTATACTATTTTATGTTGTGTGTTAGACTTTGTAAATGCAGAGAGTAGAGTATGTAATCACAAGTAAATCAGCTTGTAGAGACTAGTCCATCTTCTTGCCTCTTGTGAAACCTTACCTCACAGTAACTGAAGCTCAGTCTTGATACTTGATAAAAATCCAAGTACTAAAACCAGGTTTATGACAAGCAGTAGGTGTTCACCTCATACAGACAAAAGTAGATGTAAAATTTAACAATTCACAGGTATTTTATTGGGTGCATCCATTTTTCTAGTCACACCTGGTCACCTGTTTTGTATTGGAACCTTCCATACCATATTTTGTGCCCCTCAGCCAGGGCAAAAAGACATGAGAAATGAAACTATCTGACTAAAATCCATCCCTAGGGGCCTTTGCTGTAAAAAACTTTTAAAATGTGAATGCTGTAGCACTGGGAAGGAGGGATCAAGAAAGTCTGAGCTGTAAAATTGTCTTGTTCCTCTCATTCTCACAATAGGATAACACAGAGAAAATTATTTAAAATCAGTGTGAAAAAAAATAAAAAATGAAAAAAAAAACCCACAAAAACAAAAAAACAAAACCCAAACACATTTAAATAAAATCTGGACTTTGAAGTACTACTTTTTAAAAAACAAAATGGTATTTTAACTAAAACTTTCTATATCCTAAAAGTGGGGTTTTTTGCCTAACTTTAACCTGTCTTTCCTTAACCTGTCAGTGTGTTGTTCTAAACCTCTTTTTTTCCCTTTTTAATGAGCTATCTGCTACAATTTTATTTTGTCTTTATTTGATATTTATAGTACAATAAGAAAGATACAAGATAATTACTACCTACATTTCTGTGACCGTGATGCTCCTTGGAAAGAAATAAAAACCCACTAGCAATCAACTAATTCATGTAGACAAAGAAGGTGAGGATAAGATAAAAAATGAGGAAGATGAGTTTGACCAAACTATTATGGCTGCCATTTTAATTGCTATATTTTCTGAAAGGCATAGAAGATGAGATGACAATACATCTTATGTGTGTTTTAGACAACAGCTCATTTGCTAAGTTAATATAGAGTGCCAAAAATATATCATCAGTAAGAATTCTCCTTGTCTAGGGAAAGTCATGATCCATTATTTTTCCTGATGGCATTTGCTCCAAGAGCACAACTCCAGATAACTTTGAGAATAAAACTTTCTTTTCCAAGCACATTTGAAGTATACAGGACTGAAGCAAAATTATAAAAGTAGTTCTACCTGACACTGCTGTGACTACCACAGTTTGTTTATTTAATTCAAGTTTGCTATCACTATGTGACTCTAGTGAGTTTTGTTTTAATAATAGACATATAATAAAGATTCTTTCCACTAGAATCTTCATCTCTGAGGGAGGTGCCTGTATATTTCTTTCCTTTATGTACTTGATAATAAATTATTAAATTAGGATGACAGAATTATTAAGAGTAATATTTTCTTTTTGTGTAATTCAATATTTGTTCTCATTTATCTTCCTATGTTAGCACTTTTAAAAATACGAATCCAGATCTTCTGCTTCCAGATGATCAGTTATTTAGCATCTAGCTGGCAGCTAAGAGGACAGTCAACCTTTTTTTTTATTATATGAAAGAATTAGTATGGTCACTATGTCAGTAGAAGAAGGTGATTCATTCTTTCTCTCTCTCCTCAAGTTTCTGGTTGTGCTGATGCATCTGACAAAATGATTTAATGGGGCCACATCAGAAATATAATTTTGTGTCCTACTGATATTCATTAATGGATAAAAGACTAAAGGAAAACCTGCTTGCTTGCTTACTTGCTTGCTTTCTTCCTTCCTTCTTCCCTACTTTTCTAAGAAAAAGTATTTCCCTCTGTGGTTTTTCCTACGTATGAATGACTAGTTTGGTGGATAGTCCATCAGGGAAGAAGCCTGATTTAGCTGGATTATGCCCTTAATGCTCAAATGTTTGTCACCATTTATGAGCAGTGAGTAGACTGAATGGACTCACACCAAAACAGTTCAATGAGTGTTATATAAACAGTTCTAGGAGTCCATGATTTCCGTGTTCTTTAAGGGAGATGGCATGAGGCAGACGGAGGTCAGCAAGGTGGGTCTGCCCACAGGCAGTATGCAGTTGGTACCTGGATGCTGGGTATGTGGAGAGCTCTCCAGCCCTCTCACATGCTCTGTCCTGGGTGTTTGTCTTTGATACACTGGAGTGTCCCTCTGCTGACTGATGAAATTGGCTATTGGATTGGATAGGGAATACCCAACTCCCAGCTGGGTCACACATCTCCAAGGCACTGGGCACCAAGTGAGCTGCAGCTGCTCCAAGTGTCTCCACAGCTTTGCAACTGCCCCAGAAAATGGTGGGCTGTGTATGCTGCCAGGAACTCCTCTCTTGTACTGAATTGCCTTTCCCAGGCTATAGGGTCAGCAAGAGATTATATGCTTTATATGCTACCACAGTGTCAGCCAGACCTGAGCTGACAATCGTCACAGTGCTGCAGTGCCAGGCTGAGGGTGGATGGATGCATTTGATGACATTGCCGTTACCTGAACTGTTTCTGTTTCTGTGTTCTGTATATATTTACTATTATATATTGGGTTCATTAAAACATTTTCTCTTATTAGAGGTAAAGATGAAGGTAGGACAACTAAAATTAATTATGTTAGAAATTCATTCTATGTGCATTTGCTTATTTCTTTCAGTGGCTCAGATCAATATTAGAAATTATGAACCTTGAATACATGAGCTCCTTAGCTTTTATTTCCAAGGCAATCCTCTGATTTACTGAACTTGCTGTGTCATGCATACTCTGTTGACAAAGCTTAATGGTGAGGTCTTGAGAGAAAGTATTCTTCACTTCCAGTGTTCTGTGTTTACCTACTTCTCTGATCTTTGAGACTGTCTCTCTTTTTGATGTCATGTGAAGGAGGAGGCAGATCAAAGAAATGTCAAAACAAGAAAATTGACAAAGCAGAAGATCTACTGTGACAAGAAAATAATATTAGATTTAATCAATAATATTATATACCAGACTCTTTCCAATGCTGATATAATGATTTAAATGGAGAGGATATGAAGGACAGGGCTTGTGACTAGGTAGGAGTGATGTAGTTGTTAGTGACAGCTTTTTATCATCATCCAGAGAGATTTGCTGGTGGTATCAGCCACCTTGGACTATGTACCTTCTTGTGCAGTGGATGGCTTGAAGTATAAGGATAATTTTGAACTGTGTTATAGGGGGTTTAAGTAATTTTTGTGGGTAAGAGAAGCACAAAGCCATTAAATATTAAATTTACCTAAAATTAGTAGACAGGATATATTCATTAAGAAATATGAATATATAGATGTAGCCATCATTTAGGAGTAATTTAACACAAGTGGTGTATTGTGTTGGCATATTTCCATTTCACATCATTAGTTTAACAGCCATAAAGCAGCAAGGAGCACATTGTCAATGAACTTTTTGCTGCCATTATGTTTTGGGGTGCAGGTCTCTTAAATCTTGATTTACACATCTTTGCTTTCAAAAATTTTTCGACTTAAATTCTTAGTGAAGACTATAATGAAACAGTCATTTTCTGTTTGAATTAGTCCAGAGATGATACTAAACACATTTACATTTTAAATCGGAGCCATTTTAATGTTGAAATTACTTCAGTTGAAACAGTAGAATAATTTTTTAACTTCTCTTACACTGTGTTCAGATTCACATGGGAATTTAACCTTTACAAATATCACCATTTGAACAGGAGAAATGTACTTAAACCACTAGAAAAAAAAATCAGGAAGTCGCAATAAAACAGTCATCCAGCAGCGCTGTTTTGTGAGTCTTAATATTCACCTGACAGTCAAACTTGGGTTTCATAATTGGCTTTTGTTGATAAGACTGCTATGCAGAGAAAAAGAAGACATGGGTAATTAAACAGGTGAAAGAAGCTATTTTATTTGGTTGTCTGCAGTTTCAAGAACTGAAATACACACAAGAGAGAAAAATATTTTTAATCCACATACTCCTCTCTGAAATAAAATTTAATGATAATAAAGGAAACCAAACCACTAAAAGCCAAGATAGAGAGATCATTGTCTGTACAAAGTAGCTGAAAAATAAAATGGGATTTCTAAAAAAGTCCATTTTCTAAGACTAAATAGATTGTGAATTTACATTATCATATTTAAAAGTGTATACTAAACAAATAGCTAAATATGTTAAAAAATAGTAATTAAAGATAATGCTAAATATAGGTTTTAAAAATCAGAATGACCAAACATAAATTATCATTTTTCAGTGGAGGTGATGAGGTTTGAAATTTTGTTGTCTTTAGATAAACTACAACGTGCAGAATTGGAATTCGATTCAAAGGCATTTCAAACTGAAAAGCATCCTCATCAGCTGCAATCTTGCAAGCGACAGAGCTAGTGCACTGTAGATCGCTTTTACATAGACAGAGGAGATATTCACAGAAAAGGGCAAATTGCCATACCTCTTTCTGTGTTAGCAAGGGTAATATGATTGTAATATTATACATTGTATTCAGCAAATTTGCAAACTTCTATGTATTCTACCATCAGAGTTTTAGTGGAAGAGTTCTCCTTGTGTGTTCAGAAGGGGAGGGAAGTGAGTCTGAAGTACTTCAGGTAAAAAAAAAAAACAGAAGCAGGGAGGGGGAAGAAGGTACATTCAGAGTATAGCTCAGTAGCTGCTAGGTACAACAAGCCTCTGGTCTTTGGCTCCAGAGTTCACAGCCGCAGCAACTTAGCTTACTTATCTGGGACTTTGTCTTCCAAAGTCTTTGCCAGACCCTGCAAAAGTTTCAGGAAAAAGATTAGTGTGTTAAATTGAGTTTTGCAAATTCAGAATCAAAATTTTGATACCTAGCTGTTATTAATTGGAAGTTGTTAATTTCTTTCTCTCTTCCATTTGCAGAAATATCCTTCTCTTAACAATTCTATTTAATAATTACTCTGTCCGTCTTGTATTTATTCCTGCATCTAAACCTCACAATTTTCCAATTCATTTCCAGCTCACCATTGCTACTTTTTAAGTGTTATTATTCATCTAATGATTTTGGATAAAAAGCTCAGATCTTGCTTCTGTTCCTCGAGCTTTTCAGATGAACTGCACCAAAATCACAAGAAAGTGTACAAGTCCCACTATTAATTGTATGTGATATTGAACAATTAATAGAAACCAACCATTTGCATTTTAATAATATTCTAACAATCTGGTAAATGAATCCATTAATCTTTATTAGCTGGGTATCAGACACTGGACTGTAGAGTTCACTGATGTGTATAGGTAAAAAGAGGAATTTAAGTCATGTTTGAAATAATTTTCCAGGAAAAACTACAAGTAGCAAAGAAGATTGACTAGCATTATGTAAGATACTGTCTATACTCAAAATAAGGAAAAAAAGATGACAGGTTTAAATAATATGACATCTGTCACACAAAACTAGTGGCTGGGTCATCAAAATGAAACTGATACTCCTGATCTACCCTATGATAATGAGATTTTAAAAAATGTTATGGAATTAAAATGTGGCTGTGCTCAGGAAGAAGGTTAGACTGCTGCTGATTTATCATCTAGAGTAAATCAAAGCTCAACAGAACAACATGAAATATATATATTAGTGTGAGGAGATACGTTATCATTTTCTCTCACAGGCCTTGTTGCTGGGTTTGCATTCTCTTCCGTGCATTACTGTCACAGTCGCACAACCTGAAGTTACTCATTAAATAACCTATTTTAGGATGAGGTCTTTGTTTCTGCAGAGCATAGATCTTGATGTTTTCACCTCTAAAGATGCAATCTGACTGCATGTGATTGTTTGCAGTGTTTTCAACTGTACTTATTCTTTCATTGCTGCTTAGTTCTCAATTAATCACTTCTCAGATTAACTACAGGAGTAGCAAATTTTCAGCCCTTCTGCACCACCCAAGGGAAGCAACCTTAGTCCCATTTCTTCCCTGACACTGAGGTGAAAACTGAATTAGTGGGGAACAACAGAAAGTAACATAGCCACATATTTTTTCCCTGAAAATTTGTTGAGTCTATTTTGCTCATGACAATAATTAGTAAGAGATCTCCCTCTCTTTATTTCAACCTTCTCTTTATTTCAATAAACTTTTCCAGCTGATTTCTTCCATTCTCCTCCATCCTGTAAAGGAGAGTTAGTGCAAGAGTGGCTATTAGGGTGGGCACCTAGCAGTCAGTCAAGGTCAACTCACACAGCTTGACATCTAATTTGTTTTTGAATATCTATGGAGTATGAAACTGGTATTTTCATTGAACCTAAGCTATTGAACTCCCTAAGTATCCCAACTGATAGTGATTTGCTAACAGTACATTATAGGTGGATCCTGACAGGCTTGAGAAGCAGTCCCACAGGAACCTCATGAAGTGTGAGGTCCTGCAGCTGGCTTGGGACAGTCCCAAGCTCACAGGCTGTGCAGAGAGTGGACTGACAGCAGGCCTGAGGAGCAGCACTAGGGCTGGTGCTGAAAAGAAGATTGATGTGACCCAGCAATGTGCACTTGCAGCCCAGAAAGCCAAATGTATTCAGGGCTGCATCAGAACATGTGACCAAATGTCAGGGAGATGATTCTACCCTATTTTACTCCATTCTCAAGAGACCCCATATGGAGTCTATATTCAGCTCTGGGACTCCAAATGTAAGGACTTGGACTTGGAGTGAGTGCAGTGGAGGGCCAAAAAGATAAACAGAGGGCTGGAGCAGTTCTGAGAGGACAGCTTGAAAGAGCTGTTGTTCAGCTTGGAGAAAGTGCTGGGGAGACCTCTTTTCAGCCTTCCAGTAAATAAAGGGGCCTCCAAGGAAGCTGGAAAAGGGATCTTTTAGAAGGTCATGTAGTGATAAGATGAAGCAGAATGTTTAAACTTGAAAGACGGTAAGTTTAAATTAGATATATGGAATAAATTCTTTATTGCAAGAGTGGTGAGGCAGTGGAACAGTTTTTCTGGAGAAGAAGGGAGTATCCCATCCCTGGAAGTGTTCACAGTCATGTTGGATGGGGCCTTGAACAAGCTGGTCTAGTGAAGGTATTCCTGCCCATGGAACCTGATGTTATTTAAGGTGACTTTCAATCTAAGTCATTGTATGATTATATGAAGTTAGGATATTAATTTTTTTAAATTATGTGCATCACTGTGCAACTCTTTTGAATTTCACCTGCCCCTTTGCTTCTGAATAATTCATCTTTTAGGGTCATCCTGCAATTTTTCATGCCTAGTTCTCATTCTTCTTACCCTGCATAATTCATTCATCAATTCTTTTTTTGACATTGCTAGTGACCAATTGTTTTCAGGTTATCTAGAAATTATTTTATATATTAAACCACATACCACAGGCGATATCTCTGGGAAGGCCAATAGTGACTTCATCCACTGAAAGAAAGGGTTATTTGTTCCTAAGTCTAGTTCCTCTCTTTTTACAGATTATTTCTCCCACTCAAACAGTTTTACTATTTTGACATGATTTCCTATTTTGCAGGAATCTTATCCATACTTTGGTCCCTTAAGAGTATTTAACAAGTTTAAATTTCAAAAATGAGCCACATAATAACCTTCAAAACTAAAGTTTAACTTAAAACCAATTTAAAGTTTAACTTAAAACCTTCCAAAACAGTTACTACTAAGTTTATATTTTTAACTTTTGTATTCTTTGCATCCAAAAGTCATAGTTGTGGGCATGTTATGCAAAACATTATGCTCTGACCTAAAAGACTGAACAAAGGGATGAATATTTATATGTATTGTTACTTTAAAAAAAAGAGGCACCAAAATACGGAATTTATCTGAAATTTTGGGTTGAGGCAGAATTGGGAAATTCATCACCATAGGATCTCACCAACCACTGTCTTCCTGTTTATATTTTCTTTCTTATAGAACTATCATAATTATATCAGGGGATTTAATATTGGTTGTCACTTCAGTTTTGTAATGTAGAGATAAACCATAAATATTTTGAAGAGAAATAAAGAAATAAAGTGAAGAGTGTAATTTCTTTGTTATCGGATGATAATATTGTATTGTATACACAATCTGCCCAAGGCAAACAACTTTGAATAGATTATTTTCAAAGTAAACATAATGTCTTGCAGCATGAAAACTATAATGAAATCTGAAGTGAAATTGAAAATACTTGCAAGTAGCTCATTTTACTTTTCACAGATTATGCACACTGTAATATTACGAGGAATTTCTGTGCAGGTGGAAATTTAATTTTACTCAATGCATGCCATTCTCTAGTGTCTTTTCTGACACAGTATTTCGGCATTTGGTACTGTGTTTATTGAATCATTATACAATTTCCTTGGGTAGCTTTATGGCACTGTTAGTAAAAGATCAGCAAGAATGATTCTGATGCTGTCTTTTTAGACTACCAGAATGGACACTGCGGCAGCTCATACCAGCTCCTGAGCTGTGCCACTGGCCCGTGATACAGTCACAGTGAGGTTGGTTTTATTCATTATTATTCCTGTTGCAATTTTTTTTAATACTGCATCCCTCTCCCAGCTTCCTATGCCTTTTCTCAGTAATGCTTAATTTCTTTCTAGGTTCCTCAGCAGCATTCTGATTTTTACATCCATCTGTCTTGAACATGTCCAAAAGATGAGACATTAAATAAATGAGAAATTATGATGAAAGCAAAATTTCCAGAAAGGCTGACCTTTCCAAGAATCATCGTGATCATTCAGAAAAAGTTTCAGTAGATGTGACTGTCCTCTAAAACATTTCTTTCCTTTCTGAAGCATTTTGTCCATGTAATTACTTCAAAGGTACTTAAAATTCAAGTAGACAAGGGATGGGATTCTGCCTCCCTCCAGTTCTGCACTGCATGTGAAAGAACTTGCGCTCAACAAGAAGCAGTTCAATGCATTATGTATGAGGAAATGTAGCAAAGTGGAAATTAGTGTATACAGTAGGAACGTTTGAAAATTAAAACACCTGGACATTTTAATGAATAGGATTTTACACAGCTGTATTGGGAAAAGTTGTATTAAAGAGAATATATTTTTAATATTCAAGTACAAATGTATTTTATACAGTGGGGATATAGGATGATATGTCTGTATCTATTTTCTTGATGGAATGCTGTGTGATCACATGACTCTGTAGAAAATCCTCTCCCTGCTCAGGAGTCAAGAAATATTTTTTGAAGAGAAAAATTAGTTTCATGTTCAATAGTGAAATTTTTCTCAGGTAGAGGTTTTCACATGGAAATTTAAAACTTTGGAGAGATTTAATACTGAAATAAGTCAGGGTTTCAATATGCTATAGATATAACGATTTTTTTTAAAGCAGCCAGAATGATAAAATATATGTAATTTATCATGCCTCTACAGTTCATCCCATCGATAATTTCTGAAATTTTGTAAAAGTATAGAAGTACATTTTCCACACATTTTGTAAGGCTTTTAACACACCTTTCCTAAAAGCAAATAGGAAACGGCAAATTTTTGAGAAACATAAAATAATGTTTCATTTAAGTAAAGCTCCAAATTAGGAATGCGTCCAAAAGAGGGCATCTTACAACTAACAGATAAGAAACCTTCATGATAATATTTTCCCTGTAGAATTTTTATGGCTATATTGTCAGTAGTGTGTGAAGGACAAGCATCTTCTTATCAAATTATTTCCAGAAGTCTGTAATTGTTTGAAGTCATGGTTATGAACTCTTTGATCATGAGAAGAGGCCAGTTTTGTACAGCTATTAATTTAGTTTTAGAAAGCAATTTGTGGTCCTCATTTTCAATTTTGGCATAAAAATTTATGCTGATTTTTATTTTCAAATTTTTTACATTTCATCTTAATTTCCTAGTTTTCTGAGCTTGTTTTTAGTAAAATAAGTTTTGTAGTAAAATACGTAAAAATCAAATAACTGCTGAATGTATGTAGTTTTTTATTACAAAGAAAGGAGTATTTATCTTAGGGATTTTAGCTGCTTTCTGGAAAGCCATTAGCCTATAATATTGTATAAAATTAAAATACAGTTAAAATTATAGCTCCATTTCAGGTTACATCAGTGTGTTTCCTTGGGAATGTGTGGGGTTAAAAACTTATCCATATATCTAACTGTGCTTCAGGAAACTGATGACAAGGGATAACAATTTGGTAGTATTTGTCAAAAATATCTGTTGAAAAACACCATCCATTTCTTCCATGCACTCAAAACTCTCAGCAACATTTGCACTGATTTTGATTGCCCTTTTAAATGTTTTTGGACTGAGATCAGATCTGGGACATATCCCCTGAAAAGGTTTTGCATGACAATGAAGCAGTAAGCTGAAAGAGTTTGATTATAATCAAAGTGGAAATTCACCCATACTACATCCTTATTATCACAGACACTACTGAGATCTGACTTACAATATTCTTTAGAACTCAAGTGTACCTGCTAAATGTTACATTCATTACAAACTGCATATTACTAATTTAATTTGAAGGAGGACTGATTCCAGTTATGACACCAACAGCTGTGAATGTAAAAGTACAGAGATGACTACCTCCATTATCATTAAAATTCATAGGAGGTGAGTTAAGCAGTTCCCATTTTCATTACATTGTTTTCCTATAGCAATCAGAATACTGTTAGACTTGATGAAAATGTGATAAAGAGCCTTAAACTACCCTGGTATTTCACATTTTAAGGTGCCCACTTATAAAATTGATTTTTTAAAATTCCTTCTACTTTTTGAGAAAATAAATACAGAAGATGTCCAAATATTCTTTAAATTTCCCAGTGTATGGGTGAAATGGCTCATCCTAACAGTCATAGAATATATATATTCTATATATATATATTATTTGAAAATATATATATTGTGTGAATATATCGTTTTCATGTACTTTCCCTACAAAGTTCAGGTGACAGTGTTCTGTTCTATCTGCATTGGTGGCTATTTTACTCATTTTAATGTTGAACAGAACTTGTTTCAACAGTGGTCATTTATATTGACAGACTGACTCTTTAAGTTGGAAAACATCAGAAGAAAGCTCTCTATTTCTTTTTGAAAGAAAAAGGTTGTGTTATGGAAAAACTCTTGATTCTTTTCACAGAATGCAAAAACATCTCTAGTCGGTTTCATCCGCACCAGCTGCAGTATTTTGATTTTAGCCATTCCCATAATATTGCTCTCCTTCTTTCCCCATTTGCATTCAACTGTTTAAATGGCCAGGAATCAAATCACTGCCTCTGTGTCTATAATGCTAAACTGACCGTTCTCAGGGTTATTATCCAGGGCTGCTGTCATCTGGCATGGAATGGCTGTCAGCCACGCTGCCAAGCTCTCTGTTGGGAATGGTCCTTGTCTGTGACAGCTCTTGAGGCACAATCAGAAATGGTTTGAGACTGCTAGCTAGTTTAGGATGAAATCATGACAGAGACTGTTGAAACACTTTGAACATACACATGTACATAAAAGTAACCAAAAAAAAGTGTCGATCCTGGCAGTGTTTAATTTATTAATGTGGACATGGTAAAATAGAGTAGATGCTTATGACACTGAACTTTAGTGTCCCTTGCTCCCAAACTGAACCTTGCAGCCAAGAGTTTTCCTCAAAGATCTTTGTCAATACAGCTAAAATGTATGTCAAGTAGCTAAGGAAGTGCATGGATTGAAAAAAGAAATGCTGAAGAGAGGAGCATCCAGTCTGGAGGACAGAAAAACACGTTCATTCACTGTCTCTACCTCATTGCTTCCTCCAAGAGCTAGATATCATCTTTGTCTGCCAAAAGCAGCCTCTTCTTTCCATTTATAAACCATGGAAGCCGCAAGAATAAAAATGAGCTCCTCTTAAAACTCTATATCTCCTGTTTCATAATACAGCAAAATTTTACACTACACCAGTGATTTCAGAGCCCCATCATAATCTAAGGCAGCTCAAAACACATGCCTGTCTTTTTATTAAGAAGATAACATACCTGGTTCTAAACCAGAAATGCATGAGCAGACATTCTTGACCAAATTCTGCAGACAGTAATCCAAAATAACCTGAGTGAAAAGAGAAATCCCTCATGATTAAGATATTCACATACAGAAAAGAGGGAGGTCTGATACTTTGATTATATATTTTTTTAATAACTAAAAGATATAGGAACAGAACATTTTAAGTTTTTTAAAATTTTAAACTTATAGAAGACATAGATTTTCAAAATATCCTTACTTAGCAGAAAATAATAAATCTTACTTTCGCAACACACTCAGATACAGGATGACATATTGTAACTACAGTAATGTTAAATTGCTTTCAAATATTCATGCCTTGTTAATGAATACTAAAGATATTCAGTCTGGGATGTCATTATGTTAACTACTGTTAAATTTCTACCAACTTTTCTACTTTGGAAACCAAATGAGCTATTCCTCATGAGAGTTTAGTCTTCCTACCCAGAATATCTCTTGCCTGAGACCTCTTTACCCATAATGGGAAAAACTGAGGCTCTCAGAGAGTAGTTTCTGTTGTGTTTCTCACCCAAGATGGTCAAAAATCTTACTTGGTCATAAATTAGAGAACTATCAATTAATCCATATTTTTGATTTTATCATACTGTGCTAGTGATTAACCAAAATGGAGTGACATATTAAATCAGAATTATTGTTATATTAAATATCTAACCAAGACCTTTGTTTTATAGAAAAAGAGGAAAATATTTCACAATATATTAATAAACCCAGAGTACCCTGCTGAGGCCTTCAGCAATGAAATTGAGGCAATGGTGACTGTGAAGTTCATTTTCCTCAACCCTTACAGGTTTGTCATTAGTACCACACCTGTCTCCTTGTTAAAATTAAAGAGCCAGTTGTTAGAGATAGAGTGAACAGGTAGTGTCAGGCTACACAATCACTGCATAATGATACAGGCTACTGAAAATCTGTAGTAAAATAATAATCAGCTTCCACACTTCAGAGGTACTACAGTATTATACATCAACTGTGAGAAGAATTACCTGATAAAGACAAAGAATCAACAGTTCTTCAGTCTAGTCTGCTTGTCCCTTAAGGAAATTTCTTCAGAGCTTTTTTCTGTGTTTATTTGCTTCACTTCTTGAGTCTAAACAATCAAGATTTTTCATTGTTTCTGTCTCCTGTCTCTCTGGGAAGGGGACTGGTAGAGGGGATTGGTGGATACCTGGAACTTAACCAAGGTCAACTCATAAACAACAGCTCAGCAAATCTTACAAGCTGTATAGGTTAATTCTCAGAAAATACTTTGAAATTGTACTTTGCATATTTGAAGACAGTGTTTAAATTTCTGACTCTGTCTTGAGATTTAGTGATAAACTATGAAATGCTACTGTCATAAAGCTTTATTTAGAACGCTTAAAAAACCCAACCAAACTAAAAATCCCCAAAAAAACTCCCCCCAAATCCAAAAATGAAGTAGAACCCCAAACTTAAAGCTCCAACAAATTCAGAGCAGAGTATGAATGTCTGGAACCTAACATTGGACCCTAAGATTAGCACAGTTGGTCAGAGCATGACACCAGGGTTGTAGGTTCAACGGTGTATGGGCCATCCACTGAAGAGTTGGACTTGATGATCCTTGTTGGTCCCTTTCAACTAAGAATATTCTGTGATCTGATAGCACATGAAGAATTTCTAAAAAAATATGTACTGTGGCTATACTGAAAGCAAACATTTAAGAATCAGACACTTAGATTATGTTGAAATTTTATTCATAGGCTTAGAGAGTTAGACACCAAAATGATAAAGTTATTTTCACTGAGTTTGATCTTCTGTTGATACAGAATGACAATTCCTGACTTGTACAAGGAGGATAGTTCTTTCTTATAACAATTGGAGAACAATTTTGAATTCAATAACTCATGGTTCTAGAACCATATGTCTTAATGCAATATAAATAATTTTGATTCTGGAAACATTTAATATAATTTATTTAATGCATAATGTTTAGCAGAGGAAGATATCTTTGTGTCTTATGACTTTAGCACTTACAAATGCAAAAATGTATTTGCTTTGTCATAATATATTAATTCATTTAGTTAACACATCTTGTCAAATGGTTCTGAGATTTTTTGGGGTAATGAAGGATGGAGTTTGCATATGCTGGACAATTTTTCCATTTAATGTTAACATCAGAGAAGGAAGAATTGTTCTATTGCACAAACTGTGTAACTGATGCTTTCACCAGAAATTAACCTGACATCTTTGCTGTGTAAAAATATATATTTGTATGATGAGGATTCATTCATCTATTTCTATCAATATAATATACGCTATTATAAGATGATTCCCTAGAAGATAGATTAAAATTATGTTTTCACCAAGAAATTACTCTTCACGTTCTGTAGAGTTTTTTAAATAAATTTCAATCCAATATAGTTGTTTTGTTTGATCTCTGGTAGTGAGCCCAAACAATCTTCAGAACTATATGAGTAGCACAAACACAATCACATAAAAATAAGACAAAGAAACTGCATAATGAATTCTTAAAAGATCAGTCTTTTACTAATTTTAGGTCTATTTCTGTGAAGTATGGCATCATAAGAGTTAACTTGGGTCCTCAAGTATAATTGTTTAATGGGCTGTTTAATATATTAAAAGGGTAATATATTCCCTTTTATAGTTCAACTTACAAAGAAAATTCAAAGGATACGTCCAATCTTACAGGTCATATCAGGAGAAAAAAAAATCCATTGAACTTATGGTATAAAATGCAGTAAATTTAGTTTTATTCTTGTTGGTCCCTAACTGCTTTAGGCAATAAAACAGCAGGGAGGATGTAAATATGCACAACGACCAACAGAAACACCAAGGTCAATGCTATTATCCTTATTAAAGACTCATCCATGGTAAGAAGTCAGGATAGGCTTCGAACCCTACATGGTTAGTGCAAATATACTCTGTTCTGGCTACCATGCACCAGTTTCCTGTGTTTTCTTAACTATTTCTTACTGGCAAAAAAATATACACAAGCTTTTCATGCATAATTGAACTCACTAGGACCATATTTATGACTCAGACTGCAGTGTAATGCAGGGATACTCAATCTAGTTTGGAATGAGCTGGCTTAATTACAGGAAACACTGGAGCCTGAATAACAAAAGCAGATTGCAGTGTTTCATGGACAGGGGAAAACAGTCATCTGTGAACACCGTGCTGGGAGGTGTATTTTTATAGACATGAGGCAGGCATGGTCACAAATGTGTGCAGTTTGTTCTTAGGAGCAACAGTGAACTAATTTTCACTCTATTCACTTGTTCCTAAATTCCTGTGTGGGTAAATCATAAAATTCCTGGGTAGGTACAGGTCTGCTGTCAAAAGTAGAAAGTCTAAGGTTCTTAACATCTTCTAACTTCTCAGAAAAAAAAAAAAATAGAAATTGATCTAGAAATTGCCTTTGCTTTTCCATAGTTATTTTGTGAGATGTCATGATCAAACTTCTTAAGAGACTTAACACAGTAGTATGTGGAAGAAAGATATAGTAGAAGTTTTTATGGAGAATATGCTAAAGCATAATAAATCTGTTACAAGCAAGCACCCAAGATGTCCATACTGATGAGGAAGGCCAAAGGTCAAACCAGAAAATCAATCCTGGATCAAGGAGGCATTAGATGGGATGTAGATACACTGACAATGCAGCCTCTTCTTGTTCAAGAGATTAGCTAATATATCTTTTATTCCTTTTGTAAGAAGGAAAGGAATGAAAGGAGTTTTTGCATTCAAAAGCTCATCTGGTTGTTTTGATTTTTCATTTTCCTTTTTTCACATTTCAGTTTTTTTTTTCTTTTTTCAATTCATTAGTCCTTGTTTCTAACAGAAGTTTGTTGAGCCTCCTCACCAACAGCAGAATTTCCAGAATATTTGCAGCTAATTATTCTACAAGTTTCAGGGAGAACACTGGAATTTTCAACATCTGGTATCCATATTTCTAAGTCCCATATGATATCTACTTTTTTTTTTTTTCACTGTTAGCTGAAGTTGGTGACTCCTTGGAATATCTGCATTCTTTTTCTTTTCCCAGCTCTATATCAGGAGACTTGACTGTTCTGCTTAAGTGTATTAACTTCTCCCTTAGTTTCATTTGCAACACTCCCACCTTGTTATCCTAATGTTGTTAGTTCAGTGCTGAAAGTGGCTTTTTTTCTTTAACTCAAGAGGATGTGGGTGCCTCCTGTTTATATGAGCTTATATATATGAGCTAATATAAGAGCTATATATATCTGAGCTTAATATATGAGCTAATTTTAATTAAGAGGCACTATCCCCTGCTGATTCATGGGTTTCAGCGTCCCTGAAAGATCTATGGTTTTTGTTCCTGTGATTGATACTACTTCTAGCATGTGACAGAAATCTCATTTTCTTCCAAAAGAAAAAATCAATTCCATTTAATTTTGCATACTCTGTTTCAAGCTTCAGATAATTTTGAATTCTAATAGTCCTTTGATAGTATTACAGTCCTCTAGGGCTGCTATTTCTAGCAATCACAATAAACATTCCCTGAAAGATGGAATGCATTATTTCATTGATACTCTGTTAGCCAATAATTCACTTGAAACATAAACAAACCCCACAAAACGCAATACCTTAACATCTGAGCTGTATTGACAGTAATACATAGAGTATGTTGGAGGAAATTTTAATGCACGTTTTAGCACTTTTTATAGTGTTTCTGGAGTACTGTATCTGGTTTCAGACACCCCAAAAGAAGAAAAATGTTAATAAATTGGAGTAACCTGCAATCTAGCTGGGGGGCTGAGGCACTATTAAACTTGGAGAAGAGATGGCTGCACAGGAACATACTGAAAGAAACAATCTAAGTTTTCTACTATGGTGCATTTTGAGCAAAAATATGTGAGACTACACTCGTAAATTTAAAGCAGCAAGTTCAGACTGGGCATAAAACCAGATTGGATATATTTTCCTGAGGCTGGACTGGCTGTTTTCTGTTTTGGAACTTTTGGAGAATGATGCACTTAAGACCTTCCAGGTTCCCTTGTCTTCTTTGCTCTTCAGAGCTGTTCGTGTTTGATTCCACCTGCCTGCTTCCTGAACAAGCCTCAGGCTGTTTCCTTTGTGCCTGAGGTCTGGGATCTGCTGTTTTATTTCTTCTTTGCCCTTGGGATCTTCGTATCAATTCTTCATGCTCACCATGGCCAAGGCTGCATGATTGCTGCATCCTCACAGTATCATTATTCAACTTTAAGATAGAGCTCATCATTGTTGATGACCTTTGTGCTTTTAAAATTTGTACTCGTAACAGAGGGAATAATCTGAAGAGTATCTTCTGCACAACTGAATATTAACATTTTTGGGGGAATGTTTATTTATTTGTAAAAAATAGAAAAAAGTAAGAGGCTGACTGGAATATAGATGTACAGTTGTGAGTTTATTATTTTTTATTTGGTTTGTGGTGGGTTTTTTTTTAAGTGCTTTCTGTTAGAGTTTTTTTAATTGATGGAAGATACTGGATTAGTATTTGTTGTAGCTGATGTAAATTTATCTATCTTTCTCCAGCTTTTAAAGCAATAAAGTAGTAAAGCTCAGAAGTGTATGCATGTGCTGTTTCAATGCAGAGGGTCTCTGGCTTCTACATCCCTGTATCATCCTTAAATTATGCCTCCTTGAGATTCTGTGACCAGGCTCTCAAATAAATTGGTTTTTGTGGCACGTAAAGCATGCTTGACATTGTTAATGGTACATGGAAAGGCCATTAAAAAAGATAAGCATTAACTGTTAAATAGACTCATAAATGGGTCCGGTTCATCCCTCACTCCAATTTTATTGACACGTCAAGGCAGGAAACAATCTCCTTCATAAAGCAGTGAGTCACAGATCATAGAATGCTAAGAGGTTGGAATGGACTTGAAGATCACCTGGTTCCCACCCCACCTTGCAACGGCTGAGATGCTCATTATGAATCATTTGCTTTCCTCTTATACAAAATTAAAACCATAAAATTATCAAAATAGACAGGTTTGGGAAATCATTCACTATAATGAATGTAATGAGGTTAGAGAACAGTATGTAACTAAACCATCTTCATGGCCGCTTGAACGAGCTCAACACTTCTCAACAATATAGACAAACTGAAGGCAAAGTTAAGTTTCTTTCTGCAGTGTCAACTTACACTGAGCAGTAACAGATTTTCTCTTCTATATTGAAGATTACTGTTGTGAGTATTAGAATTTTTTATATCATTAATTTCCTAAAAAAAGTACTCTAGACAACTTTTGGTATTTAATTGTAGAATTTATTATAAATTCCCATGAAATACCCAGCTGATATAGGTTCTTTTACGGTACCAAAACATCTCAGAATTCCTGAGAAGAGTTACTCTTAAAACTCTGAAAATAAATCAAAACTATTCTCATTTTACAAGGGAGTTTCTGACTGACAGAAAAGCAAGGGGACTTACCACATTTTGTATTAATAGGCCACGGATGAAAAGCCAGCTAAGCCAAGTTTCTAAGGAATAACAGAGCCCAACAGAGAAAAAGAACAGATCTTTGAACCATGAAAGAGTCCTTAGCAATAGAGGATGGCATGCTGCAGTAATTTTGTAGGTATATTGACCTATATTTTCTGCATTTTGCTAAAACTGCTTAGTGGCCCATTCTGCTACTGTGCACACCTACCCTAGTGGTTCAGCTAAATGCTTGCCTATCATAGGAGTGCATTTAGCTAGTGTAAAGGAATTGCACTGGTTTTAGTAGTAATGTCTTCCACAAGCAACTCTTGGAGCAAGAAAGAGTACATCTTTTGTGGCAAAACACTCTTGCACATCTACCAGCTTGCTTTGAGTGCACTTCTGCCTTCAGGGCCAACATAACTAAACCCTTCACTGAGAACTGCCTATGTGAAAATGTTCTGTGCAAATTGCCCTATTCCATGGTGAATCCTTTGTGAGCAGGTGCTAAGTTATTCATCCGTGGACAGCACTTTTCCCTCCAAGGTATTTCCTGATGATTTATGCATATTCGCCAAGATAATTCCACCTGCTTTCCTAGTATCTAGAGGGTAGGTAGGTAGGGTAGGCAGACCCCTAACTCTTTCCTCCACTATAACCAGGATATCCATAAGTATTTAGCATTACTTTTGTATCTATGTCAACCTTAAAATTGCCACAGATGATCCTAAAAAAGTCAATTAATGTTTAGGAGAGTATTCATGGAATTGAACGTGAAGAATTCTCTTCATGCACAGGCCACTGTGTTTTGCCTTGGTATGGCCAAAAGTAATAAATTAGGTAATTTAAAATTGTTTTCATATCATGGAGGCAAGGGGTCTAGAATAAGCAACCAGTGCATAGTAGGAGTTTCCAATTTTTTTGTGTAATTTTCCGCTGCCAAATAGGATGTGAAAGTGTGTGTAGGAATGAGATATTTAGTCAAAAATAAACTGTGGTGTCAGAGGGTTACCATTAGCAGTGGCAGTGTTGTTTTATTCTTGTTTTCAAAATTTTTCAGGAGTGGAGAGTGGAAGAATGGTTCTCAGGGAACAGTAGGACTGCCAGCCATGGATCATGTGCTAACTGTTAGGCTGGAATACAAATATACTTCCATTGATGATATTTATGTGTTTTCATTCTAATACTAAGAGGTTGAATTTTCTGAGTTTTCTGAGTTTCTGAGTTTCATTTTCCATTTCCATCACCCAGTTAAATACTCTTCAAGAAAGCAAATGGCTATGGTGGACTGGGGTTTTGCAGTTTTCCTTTAAGCTAAGCAAGTTTAATCTTTCAGTTGGGAAGGGAAGAATCAGGGGGATTAAAGCTCCCTAAACATCATTAGAGTAATAAAATAACAAAGAGGGAAATATCAGACAGCTAATAATGTAGTATTTGCATTTTAGGTTATTTAGTGATTTTAAGCAGGATCGAATACATATCAAATTACATAATAAGTAGCAGAACAATTTTTTGATTGATGACAAGGAGTAATTATATTACTTCACTGTTTCCCTCTGCCTAGGTAGTGACAGTGGACAGTCACAGCTTATTTAGTTACTCAGCTCATTCTGTGTATGAAGATAATTGCTTTTCAGTGTGTAGGAATGTTGATTCTGCTTCTGTTGGCTTTGCACCTTCTTTTAAGTGCCCTTAGAATCTCTTTTCTTTGACAGCCTATATACTGACAGTTTGCCATATTGCCATGTTATACATTCTCTATTTTCAGTCTTTCTGAAAGATGGGAAGTGAAGTCAGAAAAAATAGCTATGGGAAGGTCACTGCTAATGAATACATTATAAAGACAATCTCTGCTATGTCAGAAGTCTCTTACTTTGCCTCTAATGTCTCACATGTGCTTTGCTTCCATGGGTTAATGAAAAACATTTTGCTGTAGCTGCTGAACCTCAATTGTGAGATGTTTCTTATCACTGTTTCCATACAATGTAATGCTTAGAATTATTAGAATGCTCAGAACATTAGAATTTGAAAATATCCCTCTAATACTATTTTTATGCTCTCTACTGTCTGTAGCTATACTAAATTCTTTTGTCTTTAGCTTAGAAAATCAGTGTTTTTTGAAATATTTCATAGGAGGGAGTTGTGAATTATCCAAATGCACATTGGAATCATCCATCACTGGATTCAGCACTTGCTATCTGTAGAAGCTGGCTGTCCTATCCGTGAACTTTAAGGAGTAAAACAGTTTAAGCAAACTGCTTCCTGAGATCCAATCAGTTTCCAATGGAGCCTTCCAAATTTCAGCTGTGTCTTCCATTTTCTTCATGTTAATTTAACTGTGGAAACTGGCTATACCAGGGAGAAAATAAGGACATAAATCCTTCTATTATATCTCTGGGTCATTTACTATTTCACAAGGCTGTTTCACAAGGATATATCCCCTGCCTCCTCTGCCGTGCTTTGTTCAACTACAGTTCCTGGTTTTAAGTCTCTGAGAAGTGCATGTGCCAAAACTTTTGGAAATCAGCTGTGAGAGGCTTACCCATTTTTTAGAGGAGCACAGTATCTACCAAAACAATCTCAGAGACCAGCTGAATATTTGTGAAATCAAACATTACTCTCCATTTGAAGGTTCCTGAAGCTTATATCAGTGAATATTATCTCATTAGATGACTGCTTTACGATTGGTAATTGTAAAGCAGATGAGGCAGAAAAGGTGTCAATAGAATTTTTCTTCAAAGGAAACTGAAAATTGAAATAAATTGTGACTGGACAAACTTGCCAACATCCCTTAACCTCCTCCACTTAAGATTAAGGCACTGAACAAATACTTATCTTTCACGGTTATTTGCAAAACAGAATATTTTCCCTTGTCTTGTGAATCTTGGTGTTATTAAAAGTGAGAAAGCAAAGGATAGGAAGTGAACAATGTTTTCTCCTTAGATCCTTTTGTTATAATGTGTTGTATTGGTTCTTTTTTATCATATGCTGTTAAAGAATTTTAAACAAGGGAAAATGTCTCAGTGACTAGAATATAGTTATCTCTGTCAGGGGAAGAAATTGCACTTCATCAAATACTTTCTCATGGATTTAGGGTATTAGGACATTCTTGTCCTTTCAGCCTCTTTAGCTGGTAGTGGAATGATATGTCTGGAGAGATGGAGTGCTTAAAGATATTTGTTTCTAAGCTTTTCTTTAAATATGAAAACAGAGGGAGAAAAAATTTGAAAGCTACTTTGTGTTTCTGTTGTCTTCAACATGAGGAGCTACATCCTTTTTCTCCCCTATCTTATTTGTTTTCTACACACAGGAAAAAGCTATTAAAAAGCTGGAGAAGTACCAATGTTTCTGCTGAAATAAGTTTGCATGGTACATTTGGCAAATGTATTCAAATTTTCCATTCCCTATGTAACATTCTGTTGTGTTTATCCTGTTTCTAACTAACATGTAATAATGTTCAAATTTTTTTCTGAAAGTAGAATGAAAATTGTAGGAGAGGTAAATTAAGAAACGTGACTGCCACTTATAATTTCATGTTTTTTAAGCATAAGCCAATTAGATCTAACTGTGCTTAATCCATCCATAAATGTGAGAATATTGGCTGTTGATTAATTGCATCTCATAAGCATTCGGTTGCTGCACATTTCTTTTAAAATGTCAAGGAACACAGTAAACATTTTTAAGTTCTCTTTTTTAGAACACATATGCAATCCTTCTATAGAAGCAGCCAGAAGTTCCCTCCCGCATATAAAAAGACTATACTAAATATGTTTAGAAATAATTTTGAGTATTATTCTACTCCTATCCTCTTCGATTAGCATATTGAAAGACTGCTACCTTTGAAATATTTTCCAATTTTGTGATTGACAAAATACTGACTATGCTAATCTAATCTTTTTATATTTCAATGAAGTTTTAGAGTGAGAGAGGTAGTAGACTAACATGGACATTCCTTCTTTAACTTTAGAATAGCATATGAAATTGCTCAGATTGACTTTCTTATTGTGCTCTTGGGAATATAATCCTTAGTGAACTCCCCCAGAAGTGGTAAAATAGTGATTTACACATACATTCAACTCTTAGATAAACTATATCTCCCAAGTTAATGGACTTCACTGTAGGAACTCTATAAAATATGAATTTAGTTGAGATGACTGAAAGTTCATTGATTAGTAGCTCAGGAATAACTCTTACTGATTTTTAACAAGCACTGCTCAAGAACAAAGCTGTTTACATATTAGAGAAAAAAGATTTTTTTGTTCTGTGGGGGTTTTATTCATTGCTTTAGATCTAGTATGCAGTGTTAGTGAACAGTAAGGTTTATACTCCAATTATAAGTGATGGCTAGTACCCCACCTCTCCATTTCCCTGTGTCTGATGAAAAAAACCCCTATCCTTCTGAGAGTGTTATGCATGAATGAATTCCAGTTCAGAGATATACCGAAAACTAGTGATGAAAATCCATCTGTGGCCATATTTTCCTTACATACATTCAAGGAAAAAAAAAAAAAAAACAAAACCAAGGGCATGCTTCTAGAATTTTTAGATTTTGCTCTAGACTCTAGAGTTATGGTGATAAAGAGTGCAGAAGCTGAGGCATTCCTCCTCCATTAAGATGTGTGGCACATAATGTTTATATGTCTGATTATTTATTTGCTAAAGACAATGTTTTGTTTTGCCAGACATGAAAGTTTTAACTCTCAAATAACTTTTTTACCCTGCTTTCAGAGATAAAAAAATGAGGAAAAAAAAATCATTGAACAGTTAAAATTGAATTTACAAAAATAGAAAATTTTATTATCTTAAAGTATGCATGCTCTTGGAACAAAGTATGAACAGCTATTGAGATTTTCACTGATTTTTATGTATGCTTGCAATGACGTTTTCAAGAAAATTAAGTCAAAGGGACTTTAAAGATATCTAGTTCCAATCCCCTGCCTTGGGCAGGAGCATCTTTCAGTAGACCAGGTCACTCAAAACTTTTAACCTAGAACATTTACAGGGATGGGGCACTTACAGCCTCTCTAAGCAACCNACTGATTTTTATGTATGCTTGCAATGACGTTTTCAAGAAAATTAAGTCAAAGGGACTTTAAAGATATCTAGTTCCAATCCCCTGCCTTGGGCAGGAGCATCTTTCAGTAGACCAGGTCACTCAAAACTTTTAACCTAGAACATTTACAGGGATGGGGCACTTATAGCCTCTCTAAGCAACCTGTTCCAGTGCCTGACAATCCTTACAGTGAAGAATTTCTTTCTAATACCCAATCTAAACCTGCCCTCTTTCAATTTTAAGGCATTACCCTTGTCTTATTACTACATATCCTTGTGAAAATTCTATCTCCAGCCTTCCTGCAGGTGCCCTGCAGGTACTGGGAGACCAAAATAAAGTCTCCCCAGAGCCTCCTGTTCTCCAGGCTGAATTACCTCAGCTCTGTCAGCCTGTATTCATAGAAGTGCTCCAGCAGTTTGATCATCTTCATCACCCTCCTCTGGATTCACTCCGACCAGCCCACATCATACCTATGTTGTGGTTCCCAGAGCTGGACACATTTCTCCAGCTGAGGTCTCATGAGATTAGAGTTGGGAAAATCACCTCCTTCAACCTGCTGGTCATGCCCAGCTTGTATTTATGCTTGGGATCACCCTGATCCAGGTGCAGCATCTCAAACTCAATCTTGCTGAACTCCACGAAGTTCATGTGGGTCTACCTCTCAAGCCTGTCATGGTCCTTCTGGAAAAGGGAACATCTAGGATCTCACATGCTCTCAGAAGATAGAACATGTGTCAAAGTATCTTGCATGTTATTTTTAAAAAGAGATAAAATGGGAATAAAGCACATGTCTCTATATTCAGTCTGAAGTCCAGGGCATGGTCTCCAGACAGATGTTTCATAATTGTGCTGCCTGTTTTACTCCCCAGTTTTCATGAAAGCTGTGTAAAGAGGGTGGTAGATGCTGGCTAGCTTTTCCTCCTGCTTATGGTCATTGACAAGAGAAGCTCAACAAGAGCACTTCTGACCATGTCAGTTTATTTAACAGAGAAAAATTTGATCATGAAATAATGTGTTTGCACAGAAAATAAATATTTGTGGAAGATATTGTTTTTGAGGTTTTAAGTTGGAAAAAAATCCCCTATGTCACGAGTAGAGAAAAAAAAGGAAGTTGTGTGAATAGAAGAGAAAAATGTGCTTTTACAGCTGTTATGAATATATTACCAGTGCAAAAGGTTTTATGGATAAGGAAGAAAAATAACTTTTTGATGTGTAGGTTGCTGTCAAATTGTGAACCAGTACTATAAAATAATTTATTTTCAGCTAGCATTTTTATTTTTTAAGTAAATGGCTGAAGGAAGTACTTTAAGAGGGTAAATAACAAGTAATGTAAAAATATAGTCTAGATGGGTTTCAGCTTTCAATGCGGATACTCAAAGTGTCTGTGTGAATTAAATCCTATTCTTGCAAATCTATAGAATAGACAATTAGAGTGAGTAGGAGTACATCTCTTGAGGAAATCTTTATGAACATGCATGGGTTTATGTGGAAGTTTTAGACTAACCAACCTCTCAGTTGCAGAATGGCATAAGAAATATGACAAAACTAATGGTTTCTGGCAAAGTAGAACCTAAATTGAGACTGCTACTCTTCCTTGAATATATTAATACATAAAAAAATTATGCAGTAAAGCATCCGTTTCTGAAGCTCTGAGTAACAGATTTTAAATCTAAAACTGAACACAAACGTTGAAGACTGCAAAAATCTTATTGATCTTTAGATCTATTCATGTTGAAAAGAAATGAGGAAGGAGAGTATGAGAAATGCCATTTAACTCCGGTTCACTGTTTGAAGTGTTATCCCTCTTAAATGATGCAAAGTGGTGGAAAAGACAGAAAAAAAAAAAGAGTCAGTGTCATACATGTTTCAACATAGCAAAAACTTCTGGAAAGCATGTTTGTGCCTTTCCCTGAGAGAAACTGAGCAGGCCCATCTCAGATGGACAAACAGACTAATTTGGAGCCAGAAGAAGAGTTAAGAAAATGGTTTTGTAGCAAACAACACATTATCTGTGGTAAGCAGAGGAAATGTGCTGAAGCAGAGGGAACTGGGTAAAATACCGCAATTTTTCTACACAGTCATTGAAGCATAGACTTGATTTTCAGGTTTTCTATTCAGTTTTTTTCACTCTCATTAGATTTTGATAGTTTCACTGTTAGCTGTTTACTTGCTTTGGAAATCCATGATCTTTGAAAATTATCTCACACTCTAAACCCCACTTCTTGTGGAGTGATGTGGAAGCTTCTAAAAGAAAGGCTTGGACAATTGCTACTCAGGCCCTGAAGCTGTGAGTCTGTGTTGCTAGGTTTGTTAGTCAAATCATTCAGAATGGCTTGGAGCAAGTTAATAAATATCTGTAAAACAACAGAGGAATATTTTTATTTATGTTGCTATTTGCAAACATATTAAAGAATTGTTCATTGTTTATCACAGACAACAGCAAGCACTTTAGAAGAGTAGAAGAAAGGAGAGCATCATCTTCAGCTTGGGGAAAAGCTCCAGGGAGAAGTGGAGTAAATCCTACTTCTTTGATTCTTCATAAAAGAAACAGAATTTCACAGATATTCTTTTTATTGTCTAATCAGTGCTTCCATACACACAGTGTTTGTGGGTTTTTTCTTAGCTGACTTATTGTTTCATGAGACTTCAGATAAAAATTTTTGAACATAATTAGTCTTATTTCTGTTTTCATGTTGTGGAGTTCTGGACCTTGCTACTTTTTGTGGCTAGCTCTTAAATTTACAAGAAGTTAGACCATCACAGCTAGGCTGTCTTCAATAATGTTGAAAAATATTGTCTGCCCCTTAGTTTAAAAAGTTGTTATAGTATCTGTCCAGTTGTTGAAAACAATGAAGAAGTAGGTAAGCAAATAATAAGATATTGAACCCCACAGTGTTTACTTTAAAACCAGTGTAGATGTTTTCACCATCTTGGCTGATGGTAAACTAGATTTGATAAAACTAGATTTCCACTTTCTCAAACTAGATTTGGGAAAAACATCAGCAGCGTCCCTCACATGCTTTTGATTCACTAGGACTAACCTTTATCTCCAGAAGTCAGGATACCTTTATCTTACTGTGGTGGTGTGTTTTTAGCTTTTCCATGTTTATTAGTTATTGTTAAGTTTTGTAAAATGGTTTGCTCTGTGTACCCCTTCCCAAAACTCACCTT
>VWYP01022011.1:0-18035 GCA_013400435.1 Pycnonotus jocosus | reverse complement strand
TTTCTGCACCTCACCACAGCCATCTCTGATGTTGTCTTTGGGCGAAAAGAACCTACAGGTACCCCAGAAGTAGAGCAGCTACGGATGGGACCTTTTGACTTGTCACGGTGCCAGGGTCAGCCGAGGCAATTTGGAACAAAGGCACGGAGACATCTTACCATGTGGAATAGCAGAAGTTTTTCTGACATCATATTTCCCTTGACTTCCAGTATTCTAAAAACTCTTCTAAATATTTCAAGGTGATTTTATGTAGGAGACCAATATGCACTTTAACGTGGTTATCTTCCTTGTATTGGTGGTCTGTATAAAGAGCTAAGGACATTTATTGGGCAGCTTTTCCTTCTTCTGATTGTGACAAAGGTCATTGCAGTCTATTCTTGCTCTTGAGGGATGGCTGAGTCAAAAGGTGTTGCTATTTACCAAATTTAAGCATCTTCCTTGTGGGCTTTTAAGGCTTAATCATAGATTTTTAGTCCTCAGATATTTTAGTGCATTTGGTAATTTCTACAATTGGAACAGCTGAATGATAGATGAAACCGACCTGTGAATACACAGGAAAGGTTCTTTACTGCCCTGTGTCACATAATTGCTCTTTAAGTCATTTCTTTGAGATGCCCATCTTAAAGAAACAAATAATAAAACCCCTACAAAAGTTGCAAAAATAACTTAAATTTTGGTTATCTCAGACATTGAACTTTGCCATTTTTTTCTTTTTTTAAAGTTCAGTAGAAGAGGAAATGAAATACAATTTAATATACAGCAGTATTAAAATACAACAGATTAAAGACCTTTCAGACCCAGTCAAGCATTACCTGTTTGCTTTGGAGATTTTTTTCTGATAGTGACAGCTGAAATTCAGCTTTGAGAGGAGAGAATAAAAGCTGTACTACAAAGGTGAGTTTTGTTCACTGCCACAGAATCAGTTAATGCTGATACTTTAAAGTAGCTGATGAAGTAATATGATGAAGAAATAGGTAAAAAGTACTTCATGTTTACAAGGTACCTGTTCTCTAATTTTTAACTCTGATTTTTTAAAGATATGCTTTCTATCTGCAACTTGTCCCTATGTATATGTTAGGTTTAGCTGTGATTTTATATCAGACTTTGTTGACATAAAGTTTTGAAAACACTGTAATACTATAGTATAAGCTTAAACTCTTTGGGATGGCTGAAGTTTTACTGATAATGATATTTTTGATAGATGGATGAGATACTAGCACAGAGAGATAACAGGTGTGCATAGGAGGTCTGTACTTCTTTGACTACATCTGAGATATTTGTGAAAATCAGACATAAGTCAATTGCTTTGTACACAACAGACAATTAATATGTATTAACAAAACATAGGTTTTCCATTCTGGTTTTCCTTACACAACTTTCTAGCACCACAGAAATCTGCTGTCTTACTAATAGGACTTTTCAATATATTTTAAGTAAAGATTTACAGGATGAGCTGAAAACATAGTCTGCAATTTACAAGCCTATACATAACAAAACACGTGCAAAGAAGTGAGGATCTCTTGTACTAAGTAAAGATTTAGTAGTATGGTCTTGAAGGTTATGAGGCTACACTGGCTCTGGCACCTCAGCCAGCTTACTTCAGGTTACAACAAGGATGTGTTGTTGGTTGGAGTGTCTTATGCTGGAGTATTATTGAAAAAACACCATAACAAAGAGTACAAGAAAGTGTGTTAAAAGCAAGTAGTTCAATCAAAGTTATTGAGAAATTACTGCTTTACCATTACTGTGTAAAGCCCTGCCTGGCTCCATCTCATGTTTGTGTTTCACTTTGGGGTTCTGCTGCTTCTTTAAAATAAATTCAAATAAGCTCTGAATTAAGTGTTATTTCATACCACTTTGCATCCCTGTTCATGACCTAGACCACATGACTAGTCTAGAAACAAGATACCTTTCTCGACTGTGCCTCTCACATGCTGGCTGAGCTGGAATATTTTATGTTTTCCCTCCCATGTCACTTTTGGCAAGTAATATTACTTTCCTGTATTACTATTTTCATTTATAAAATGTTTTACGACACCTCAGTGAAATTTACTAGAATCACTGAAAAGTGAATGAGGATCCATGTATTAATGCTGGATTATAAATATCAAAAGAAAATTTTGGTTCAATTTGTAAATGTCAGTTTAAGACACATATTGAAAATGTTGTCAAGCAAGGCCCGTTTTTTAACCCTGTAGTTGTGAAAAATTGCAAATAACTTGAAATTAGGTTCTGGGGGTCTTTTGTTTCTTTGTTTACTTTTATTTTAGGTCACTAAGAAAGTTTTAAAGGATTTTATTGCATTAACTTCTATTACCTTTCTTAAAAAAATCACCAGTTAATTTACATAGTGATTAAACATCTTCCATGCCTTTCTAAATCATTCTTAATTACAAAGGCTGTTTCCATAGTTACAATTTATATCTTAATTTCATAGTAGATTTATTTCCATTTATTCACCTCATTCCATTTATCTACCTTATTTTTTATTTGGACTACAAATAAACTTCAGGGTTGCTTATCTCTTAGAGCTTTTAGGAAGAAAAAACTGTATTAAGGCAGAGATAAAACTGTTCAGTATGCAGCAAGTTCAATTATCATAGATAGGCTTCTCTGCTTAATAGAAATACAGGCCTTTGAAGAGAGTCTGTAATAAAATAAGCCAAAGAATCAATTAGATTCTCCTAGAACTGAATAAAGAGCCATAAGCACCATTTAAAAGGTGTTATAGTTTTCAACAAACAGCCATAATTTTTACTGTTTGTGAAAAAAGGATAAGTCATGAAGGCCTTTAAAACATTTCTAAACAACTGTGATGCTTAAAGAAGCCCACTAATATTTTAATTAAAGTTGAAAAATATGGTTCTTTTCCCCTTATGAAGCTTATTTTTTTGCAGAGGGCAAACATATTGGGAGCAAACCTGAGGAGAAAGAGTTGAAGGTATTTGTTGACAAAAGCTCAACATGATCCAGCAAGATATGTCCACAGCCCGAGAGCCAACAGTACCCTGGGCATGACCAGCAGGGTGACGGAGGGGATTCTGCCCCTCTAATCCACTCTGGGGACACCCCACCAGGAGTGCAGTACAGCAAAAATATGGACCTGTTGAAGCAGGCCTGGTGGAGGGACATGAAGCTGTACTCCCTCAAAAGGTGAACAGAATGCTGGAGTAAATCTGCTAGATCATGACTTTCTAGTGCCAAGTCCATAGAC
This sequence comes from Pycnonotus jocosus, assembly GCA_013400435.1. Lineage (NCBI taxonomy): Eukaryota > Metazoa > Chordata > Aves > Passeriformes > Pycnonotidae > Pycnonotus > Pycnonotus jocosus. The sequence goes on along the minus strand of VWYP01022011.1, from coordinate 14,821 downwards.
ATTTAATAGAAGTGATCTAGCAGCTCACTTGTGAATAAAACATTTATTCTATGGCCGCACATGAAACCTTTAAATTCTGCTTCATCATTATTGCCAAAAGGCCTTAAGGTCAGTTATTCGCCAAGTTTTTATACATGGAGTTCAGCTTTTGGCAGTATCTCCTGTTTGTTTGTGCAGTGCTGCACTGGTCAAGAGCGCTGAGAAAAAAGAGAAATACCAAACTTGCAACAGACCTCAGATATCTTTAAGTGACCATTTATGACCAGTCTCATACTTGGCCAAAAAATACTGTGAAAACAATTTCCCACCATCCCTCTTTAGTCTAAAAGTTGAATTGTCTCCTGAATATCAAAACCTGCTGGGGCTAAACTTTTATCAATTTGTTGCTTAGATAGTGTTGAAATGATTTATGATCTCCAGTATATCTGAAGGAGGGTGCAGAGGAACTCTTTGATTGCTGAGTTAAAGGTGTGAATTCTACATTTTTCCTTTACTGATCAGCCAGTCTATGGGGAGCTTTATGTGCTCTGAAACAGACTTTAGGAAAAGTACAGACTGAGCATTCACAGCAATCAGCAAACTGGCAAAACTGTGTAGTTCCAGAAGTCATATCAATCTAGCCATTGCTAGAATATATTCAAGCTTGATCTATGAATGGCATGCTAGATTTTTTGTTTTCATGGCATGAAGTAACTGCATGATGTCAAAAAGGGTTTTCTGCACATTGATTGCAGACAATGCCATTATGACAATGTCTAAACTGCTTTAGTTTTGAGCACAGCAAAAAGTATATTGGGTCTGTCTTTATTTTCCTCTTTATTCAGGTAATTCATTGTGTGACATATTTAAGAGAGCTTTCCTTCTTTGAAGTACCTAGACTTTACTTTAGGATACATCCCAATAAAAGAGTAAACCAGTCTGATCCTTAAACTGCTTTCTAGCCAGTAGGGGGTAAAGGTGAGGCAAAAGATTTTACTTAGGATTGGCCAAGGGCAATGAAGAAAAAAGAGGACTTACATCTTTTACTTTCACAGCATCCATGGCATGGTGACAGAATTGAAAATTTCATGATTTTTTGTCAACAGTGATGTGTGTTCTAAAACTTTCTGGACACAAATGAGGAATTCTCATCCATTATGATGGCATTTAAAATGCTTGTATTTTCAGTTATGCTTGTGACCACATCATGAAGGGATCATCTCTTTCTCCTGATACTTCCTCTCCTGAAAAGGAAAAAAGAAGTAGGTTTCTCCAAGGTAATAGACCATAACTTATAACTTTCCAGAATAAAGCTTTGAAGCTGATATTTTTCTCCTCAGATCTTCATATGACCATTGTGAGTGTATAGTTTATAGTGTATAGCTTATAAGTAAGGTTAAATTCTATTTAATTTCCTCCTCCTTGAGATTTTACTCCCAGATAATGTTTTCTTTATATTGATAGGGTTTGAAAGACATTGTATTAATAGACTGTGGCATAAAATTTAGGCAACACCCCATACTCTTTATCTTTCTAAATCTAGGTGAGTTTCCATAATGAAGAGGCACTCTAAATTGCCCTTCTTTGTATATCTCTTCTCTGTGTGTTCATGTGCTTCTGCTCTCTGTGGATTCATCTAAGAGTGAGTGATGTACTGGCAATGGGCAATGCCAGTGGGCCACAGACTGCTTATATTGCCTGAGTCACCATTGAGCATTGTTTTTATTGACTTGCAAGGAGGCTGTCTGATTGACAAAATACAGGCTATGTGACTCAAATGTTCCTTAAAATAAAATAATCAAATGGAGGATAATCCATCAAATGGAATATTTGCTTTAAATCCCCCAGAACTTGATTGCTTTTGTTCTGGTTTTAATATCACTTAAGAAAAACAAGAGAAATATTCCAAATTTGTCTCTATCACTGCACAAATCCTTATATTTGATGCTGATTTCCGTGCATAGTAATTAATTATCATTATTTTAAATTTTTTTCCAATGTAGAGTTGAGTTTGAATGTTACATGTGCAATATATATTTATTAAGACAAGAGCTAACATCTTGAAATACTTAGATTGGATCTATAAATTTTTAGCTTTCCAGCTTCCTTTTCATTACACATTTTATATAAGTGTAGATAGTATGGAAATTTATCTGGTACTGTAATGAAACTGAAAAGGAGACTGGACTGGAGAAATTAGCAATAGCATTTTTGAAATGTTAATGCGTGTTGTGGGTTAATCCCTCTGGCAGTTAAAACCCACACAGCTGTTTGCTCACTCCCCCTACTGTAGGATGTGGGAGAGAATGGGAAGGGTAAATAGGAAAACTTGTGGGTTAAGGTGAAGGTAACATTTAATAGGGAAAGCAAAAACTGTGTGTGTGTCAAAGCAAAATAAGGAATTTATTCACTACTTCACATCATCAAATAACTCCGAAATAGCAGAGCTTTATCATCCATAACAGTTAATTAAGGAGGCAAATGCCATAACTCCTAATATACCTCCCCCCACCGCCCCTCCTTCTTTTTCCGGCTTTTATTGCTGAGCATGATGCCATTTGGTGTGTGATATCCTTGGAATAAAGCCTGGCTGCATAAACGGAAATGCTGAAACATGATCCTAAAACAATGTAATTCTCCCAAGGGAAAGAAAGGTCACTTCTGTAGCCTCTTCAGCAAACCAGGTGGATCCAGGCGGGCATCAGAGGTACAAAGCAGCTACTGAGTGCTGGGTGTGTCCCTCAGGGTGTGGGCAGAATGTGACAGTATCCTTGCTTGCAGGAGGTGTGGGCTGGCTCACCAGGGCAGGGGGCTGCAGGAGCAGGTAGAATTCTCTCCTCAAGGAGGATGAAGGGCTCAGGACCAACACAGCAGCCCCGTGGAGATGTACTCCTTAACCCCCAGCATCCTCACACAGGAACAGCCAGAGTCTTTGGCCCAGGTCCCTGCTGGTCTTCCCAGTACCACCAAGGATATGACTAAGCTGCAATGTGTGCCCAGCTGCACCGGCAGATGGAACAAAGCACCACCTGTCCCAGCTGTGTCCTCTTCTAAATTCTTGTACATCCTCAGCCTACTCTATGATGGGGCAACATGAGAAATCAAAAAAGATGTTGATGGTCTGTAAACACAGCTCAGTAATAGCTAAAATAGCAATATGCTAACAAAATTAGTAACAAAGCCAAAACACTACTATATCAGCTGTATGAAGAAAACAAAGTCTTATCCCAGCCAAAATCAGTACAATCTTGTCCATAATATTGTATTTAATGTCTTGCAAGTAAAGTGCTTGCTTAACCCAGCAAAACATTCCCAAAACTTCTACCAATTATGCCTGAAAAAATTGCATCCAGAGAGGACAAACAAAACTGGTGAAAGGGCTGGAAAGAATATCCTGTGAGGAGCAGGTGAGGACTCTGAGTTTGTGTAGTTTGAGAAGGAGGCTCAGGGGAGCAATTCTTTGCTCTTCCTGACAAAGGGAAGGGGAGATGGAGGTGCTTAGCTCTCCTTCCCAGTAAGCGGTGGCAGGACACATGGGAATAGCTCAAAAAGGGGGAGGTTCAGATTAGATAGTAGGAAAGATGTCTTTACCTAGAGGGTGGTGAACCATTGGAATACACGTCCTGGAGAGGTGACTGATACCCCAAGATTGTCAGTGTTGAAGAGGCATTTGGACAATACCCTTAAGTAATGGATACTGGTCAGCCCTGAAGTGTCAGGCAGTTGGACTATTTATTATTTGTAGGTCTTCTCTGGAACTAAGTTCTGTTCTGCTCTGTTCTGTTCTGTGAATTCTTTTATTGGGAATGGCACCTTTTAGTTTCTCATACAATGTTTTATTGTTATTTATCTATGTTATGAGAATGTTCAAAGCTCTTATATTATAAAACAGTTCCCTCTAAATGAGCCTTAGTTATGATTAATGGACATTATGGCAAAGAAAATCTACACCTCGGGTCTGAGTTTTTACTGTACAGGTCTGCAACACTCACCTCTTCCTGCTGTCTGGGACTGGAGTTTATGGAGTTACATGGTCGGTTCATAAACCACTGGTCTGTCCTACCACCTGATAAAGCAGGACAGGCTCAGGAAGAGAAAGTTTTTGGTAATTCTTTGTTTCTCAACTTAAGCATGTCTTAATAATAATTTTCAAATGTATGCATTTGTAATGAACATGGAGATTTCAGATGACATGAACTCAAGTTCAAAGGCTAAATTGCAGTCCCTATACTAAAAGCCAGATTTGTTCTAATGAGGGTCTTCCAGTATTTATCAATCTTCCTTCTTATTTTCCCACCTCAGCCTTACTCTTGAAAAACTGAATTCTAACGAATTAATGAAGATGAGTGCCCCTCTTTCCTTCACAGACCTGACCCTGCTTCCCCTGGCTGCCCTAAATTAGCTTAGTCAATATAAAGAAAAGGGCCAAAACATGTCAAAGTCATTACCAAACAAAAATAAAACCCTGTAATGAGAAACATTAGACAATACCAATACATGGTCTAGCCTTTTTTTTTTTTTTTAATCTATTTGAAAATCTATATTTGAAAATCTATATTTGAACTGCTGTCTTGTAGCCCCATCACATTATTTGCCATTCTGAGTTCTTTTATCTTTTTCCCCACAGGAGTAAATGTGTGTAATTCTTTGTCCAGTTCTGTCAGTCCATTACTTAAAAAGCAATTTATGTCAACAAGTTATGTGTTGCAAAATACCAAGCCTCTGCCTCTGATTGTAAGCACTTTTCTGATCTCAGACAGTCATCTTATGCTACTTGCTAAGAAAAATTCTTCATATTGATCCTACTTGCTGTGATTGAAGTTGAAATATTACTTTAAGAGGTTAAGGAATGAATATGTCCTTATTGAGTTGCAAGTAGCTATCATGAACTGTCTTTCCTTGTTTGAGTAGAATACAGTATCAGAAGAAAAACTGAGACTTGGCCTCAAAGCAGCTATCATTAAAGTTTACTTCAAGGAAACAAACTTTCTCTGTTACCTGCTTCAGAGTGATGGTTGTAGCCTTTGTTACATTTAACTGCAGTCTTTCAAGTTAAATTCACAAAAACTGACATCAAAATGTCAGAGAGTACTTTATCTATTTTGAGATGTAAGTAGTTTTTTTGTTTTTTGGGGTTTTTTTGTCTTATAAAAAGACATTTTATGCTAAACTATCTCATAAATTCACTTTTCCCTATTCATCTTTTACTGTAATATTTTAAGCAAAGTGACATTTAAGGAGTCATATCTTACCTGCCAGCACAGATGAATTAGTTTAGAATGTACATTGAACAGTTAATTTATAAAGGACTGCCTGTGCCACTGAAGAAAGTTGACTATCATCCAGAAGCTCTGTTCCTAGTGTTAACCTGTACATGATGAAGTGTCTCATATTCTTAGCACATTACATTTCAGATATCATTCTACCTAGTTCTCTCTTTCCCAACTTTTATAAGGATGTTTATAGGCCTTCAAGGTATAGCTGTCAATGTTCTTAGGCATGTAGTTAATGGAAGGATAAAATGGAAATATGTGGCTTGAGTGAAAATTTTGGTCATTTGCACTGTTTAGAGTAAGGATGCTGTGGCAGCCGGTGGGTCTAGATCAGAAAGAACAATAGGAAATGGTCAATTTTGCCTATAAATTCCAAATATAGGAAGGGATTGTGTATGTTTGTTTTTTTACTCCACCTTGTAGAATAAAAAATTGACATTAATTTTATTTAGGTGGCCTCTACAGCAATTTGTGTAGTATTTGGTAGTATAAATCCAGGAAGATAAAATGAACTAGGGTCATTCCTGAATGTTTTCCTACTCAAGTGTATGTGAGAGTTGAAGTATAATCTTCTCTGTGTTCTAGATATAGTATATGTATGTAGGTGTATTAGAAGTGAGAAAAATAGTCACACTAACCCTAGAGTATTTCATAAGTCTTTCAAATACAGAGTGATATTTACATTACACCATTTATCTGCTTTGGCTTACACACAATAATTGAGCTGTTTATTATCTATAGGGTCTTCACCAATACAAAATAAAGCATGTTTATTTGCTAATGCATTAAAGTTCAGCTGACTAGTAAAAATTCATTTGGATGCCTTAAACATAATACTTCATTAATATAGATGTAGAAAATCTGATACTTCATGGGAGGGCCTACAGGTTTAAGGGGCTGATGGTTGAACATCCACTTCTTCATCCTTATAAACTGTCATTTTTTTCCTGTTAAAAAAAAAAAGCGCTTCTTCCCAACACACATTTTGCATGACTTTGAAAATGTTTTATGGACAACTAAATTTAGCCAAAATTGATAATTTCATAATTGAATCTTGTTTACTGCCTCTCTCTTTCAATAAATATATAGAAATTATGTTAAAGGTTCCTGCTTTTCTTGACTATTTACACATATTATTAAGGAGGAAATTATTGTTCCAGAAGAATTACTGTTTAAGATTCTAAATGATCCAAAAATGGCACAAATGCAAAAGTAAGAATTTAATGAGAACAATAGAGACAAAAATTCCATCAGAATTGCAAGTTATAATTCTTTAATATTACTCCAACAAGAGAATAAGTGCACACCTTTGCTTTAAACCCAGTAAAAGTCGCATTATTTTTCAGAATGTCTCTGGTATATGTCAGTTTTCAAGGAAAAAGTGCCATGTGAAACAGTATTATAATGATTTTTTTCTTAGGTTGTTGAAGTGAGAGTTCTACATCTTGGAGTTTTTATTTCATGGTAGCTGTCCCAAAGTGTTTCTTTGACATGTTAGGACAGATAAGGCAAGTATCTAGTCTAGTATTTGTAAGAAGGATGGTGAAGTCCATTTAATTCCTATCTCTGATATGTTTTTTGGACCTGCATTTTCTTTTTGGCTAGTTATTTCTCATTGCTTGCCACAGTCTTCTCTACTCACACATGCACTTGATGTTATTTAGGGTGTACTCACAACTTGCAGTGTTGTTAAAAGACAGGATGTATAACTGGACACTAAGCAACAGATTAACTTTTTCACCACAAGAGAAAAAGTTAAAATCACTTAACTGATGTTTTGTTTTTCCACCTCAAAGTTTGAGTTTCAAGCAGNTTTGCAGTGTTGTTAAAAGACAGGATGTATAACTGGACACTGAGCAGCAGATTAACTTTTTCACCACAAGAGATACAAAATCACTTTGCTGTTTTATTTTTCCACCTACAAGTTTGAGTTTCAAGCAGGGAAAAAAAAAAAAGGTTTTTTTGTTCCCTAACTGAATATAATTTGCTACGGGCCAACAGAAAACCTACCTATTGGGAAATAAACACATCTTTATTATCTTATTTTATGTTTTTGCCACACTATTTCATGACAAAATCTTTTTTTCATATAATGAAATGATATTCTAAATAGTTTGTAGTAACTAATTTTTTTGGCAGTACATATTTTGAATGCCCCAACAGAGGTTACATGGTTAGGTCACAGAATAAATAAAAACTAGAACACCACTCTAATCAAACCACTTCAATATTGGCCTTCAACACAGTAAATATTGAGTGACCTGGTTACTGAAATTGTAGATTATTTGTGTAGTCTAAATGAAGGGAGATGAAACTTTCCACTGCAAGGTGCCATCCATGTTTTTCTCTCTGAACACTGCAGGGAGTGCACCTGCCAATATTAAATAATTTATGTCAGTCTGAACTTACATTGAGCCAATGTGAGCCCAGGCCCTTTCTGTCATTATGAAATTCTCCATGCAACTGCTGGCAGTGTTTGAGGTATCTCCCTTAATTTCTAAGGAGCCAGCTCAAGAATGAGAGGCTATGGTCTGTGCACATAATCTGTGGTTAAATTGCTCAGGATGTATGTTCAGACAGCCATGGATAAACTATTTCTCTCTTTCAAGCCATCTGGTTTACGGCAAACACTGGTATTTCTGTGCTACAGTTAAAATTACTGTGTGAGGCCATTAAGAGATGACAAGCTGAGCATTAAGGCAGTAATTTGCATCAAAGATTGAAGAATTTTCATGACCTTGGTTTTGCATAATACTACTTGGAACAAACTGAAAATAAAGCCCAGACTCTGTGAAATAATTAAGAAAAAAAGTGAAAAAAACCTCCCAAAGCAACCAAAGCTGATACTGTGTTTTACTCAAATCCCTATAAAATGCTATTTGTTAATTATCCTATTTTTTGCAGTTCTTCTGAGAGGCTTTACATTTACATGCATTCACATTTAATTACATAAATCAGTAGTATCTTATTAAGTCATTTCCAGTTTCAACCACTTGACAGCTTCTCTCTTGCTGTAGAAGATATTTTTTTCTGAATATTCCATAGCCATATTGGTGGGAAAGTGCTTCTATTTCCAGGTGTGTAAAAGTCAGTCTGTAAATGCTCAGAAAGGTGGGAAGAGTCCTGGCTTTTTAAAGGTGAGTTGCAGACAGATGGAGATGTGTTGCTTATGACACACGTATATCTTGTTTAATGTATCCTGTTTTTTCTACTGTATGGTGGGTTTTTTGCTGCATCATTTTATTGTCTTTTAATTCCTTGACCAGTGAACTTGTTTCTAGAATTCATTGTCTGCTTTTAAATTATGTTTGTTTCAGAAAAATAAAGCAGCTTGAAGATAGTTAGAAGCTCTAATTTTAAAACTGTTCAGAAGTAATTCTTAGAGCCTTGATGCTGTGTGTCACTTTTCAGTATTGGAAGTGATCTGTTTCTAGTGTTAGCAATGTTTTCTTTATACTTATTTTGGGAGCTTTTTTACTGTACTTCATTTGAGTCCAATTCACCTAAAAAATTCATGTTGTAGGGAAGTCTCTTCATTTTTTATTATGCTTATTTAGCAGATGGTTTTTCATTATCTGAGGGTGGAATCAATTTAGTATACTACCTTTATAAATTTCATTGTCTGGTGGTCTGGTTGATGTGTATAATTACCAGTCTGATTCCACTGGTGAGAACCACAGTGGCTATTAGGTTTTTTTGTTGTTGTACTGATGTCTCTTGTATTTAGAAACATTAGGGACTTCTTTAGATAGATCTAAGATAACTTTCTTCCAGATTTTCAATTGCTGCACCTCTGCTGTTGATTCCTGTTTAGTGTACATGAAGCAAGAAACAGCTTCTATTTTCCCCTTGTTTCTAGTTTTTCTCTTAAACTGCAAACACCTGCTCCTAAGTGAGGTTTTGTAAACTGAGGGAACTGAGGGGAAGAGTGAATTTTGTGATAGTTATTACTGGAATAAGCATTGCTGCTAAGTTTTTTATTTATTTATTCATTCATTTATTATTTATTTATTTTATTATTATGCTGAACGGAATATAACAGGATTTTTTGAATGCTCCACATAATTTTAGGGATTTTCAATTTTGCTTTTTAATTATTTTTTTTAATTAAACTGAGAATCATTGACTTTTTACATCTGTAATACACAATTTAGACCAGCCAATCAATCTTATTTTAAGGCAGAGGTCTATTTTGACCTGCCCATTGATCTGTTTGCCAATTGCATGTTTGAAAACTAACATTTTATACTTGGTGGTGATCACAGGTAACAAGAGAATGGTTTTCCACACAATTATTATTTGGAAACTCTTGTTAAGGATCCACTCATCTTCTAGCAAGGGTTGCATTTAAATATTTGACTGTGACTTTAGTATACAGTTGAATAAACAATGTGTGAAGCAACTAAATTATGGTTCCTGAATATGAATATCTGTCCTATCTCCTCAATCAGCTGTCTTTTTCTAGGCTGAAGAAGCTTCTATGTTTTATTTTTGGATGTACAGTGTCATCTAATATCAAAAGAATAAAACCTCTTGCAGCAGCATTAAAATGGTAAGATAAAAATGCCGTTCTTTATTGGAAGCTCCCAGATGCCTCCCTAGTTAGTCTGTGAGTACACATGACACTGGAGTTCTACAATCTTTAGAGGTTTAACAAATTAACATATTTAACAAATATTGTCCAATTAGAACAGCACTTGGTTACATACTTTTCTCCTGGGTACTACACCTTTGGAGTTGGTCCAGGGCTTCTCTGCCCCATTTCTTCTCTTCTCAGATTCTGATTGGGAAACAAAACATTATTATTGTAGGTCCTCCTCTTGAAAATAAGAGTAAACCATATTTCAGGAATGTGTTAGAAGGTTAACTTATTACTCTTAAATCTAAGAGAAATAGTAGGAAAAATACCAGCAGCTGTATAACCCCGTATTAATAATCTACAATGCTAAAAATATATGAAAAATATATAAAAGCTGAAATCTTTAGGCATCAACAGAATTTCTTTCAACTTTGGCTATCTTTTTCCTCTCTTCTCTAAGCTTTTTTTGCTCTGCTGCATCCTGTTGAAGGTTGGGAAAAGGGTATCCACAGTTTAGAGATTACTAAACCTAAGCAAGTCTATAATGATGGTCTATCTCATAAAGTTCCTTCCTAATTGTATCACTAAAACTTGAGTTGCTCCTTAGACCACTTCTGGATGCAGAATTGTTATTTCCATGAATATCAAGGGCTATCTAAGAGAACATAATCTTATTCCAGGGTAACATGACTTGGTTTCTTGGGGTGTGAGTGTTCTTTTCAAATTTAGGTATTTAGTCATGTACTGAATACTACAGAGGTTATTTGCAGTTCTTCAGGGAGGCCTTGTATTTTCCCTCTTCTGAACTACTTTGCTTTATCAGCAATTGTCATCTTACTCTTCTTTCTCAGTTTCTTCACAGTCTGTACAACAGCACTGATCCTACCATTAATTCATAACTCTACTGGTGACCCTCTCCATGGTGAAAACAGACAGTTTACTTTTACTTTCTGTCTTTTCACCAAATATTTATTCATGCAAGATCCTTTCTTCCCAGGCCAAAGGCCCTTTACTTCCTAAAGGACACTAAATGAAAGCTTTCAACTACAGTCTCTTATAAATTCAGTCTGCCTGTACTAATTTTGATCTTCATTATTCCTAAGCTTGCTGAAATTTGCAGAAGAACCCAGTGATTCTGTGACAAATTATTTTCCTTTTTTACAAAAACTTTTGGTCTCTTCACTAAAATATAATTTTTAGTCAGGTCACACTTCTGGTCTTTTTATTTTTGTCTCCTATTATGATTTGTCCACTGTGAATGTAAGGCTTAGAAACCTAGAGTTTCTCAAGTCTCTTTGGCTATTTTCCAGTTCTCTGCTCTAAAAGGAAAGAGGTTAGCCATTAAACTATTTCATTTTTAAGATCCCTAGGTAATTACCACCTGGCCTTGACAGTTTGTTTCCTTTTTATTGATTTCTTCCACAACCTCTCCTGCCACCACTTCATCTTCTATTCTGCCCTTACACATAAAGAAAAGCTCAACAATAACAAATACAGAAAAGTCCCTTTCTGGAATGTATTTTCTTACACAGCAGCTTTTATATTGGGATTTTTCACTACCCTTCCAGGTTATTTGGTATGTTTCCCTAGTACTTACTTATCTTTTTCTTACCTGGCAACTAGAAAATGTGGGAACTTGCCCAGAAATAAAAGAAACTTTTAACTGCCTCTGACATTTTTTTCTGGGAAAGTGTACCATGTACCAAGAACCATGACCAATACATAACTCTAATCTCTCCACTCTCCATGTTTATTTCAGTGTTTCTGATTTAAGGTACAAAAATAAGTTTCTATATAGAGGTCTGAGAAATTTATTTTGCCTGTGTTATGAACTCCAGCTGGAAGCTGAGTACCCTTTAGATGCTTGTTCACTTCCCCCACCCTCATCCATGTTGGGATGGGGAAGAGACTCAGAAAAAGGTAAAACACATAGGTTGACATAAGAACAGTTTAACAATAAACACATCAAAAGCAGGAGCAACAAAAATAATAACAATACAAAATAAGAGTTTTAAATACTGCTTTTATTAAAGTCCTTTGGATAATATTACATATGTGTTTAAAAATGTAAATAAATTATTCTTTGTGTGAATGACTTGGGGTATGTCTGCATAAGAAATTTGTGGTAAAAACATTTTAAGTTTAAAAAAACAGGAACTTAACAATGGTGACAGCATTTGCTAACAGAAGTTTTGTCAACTTGCAGAAAATTGTATCAAAACATAAGAAGAAAAAACCAAACAACCCTAGTCAGCTCTCTTGGGAAGATTTTGGAATCTCCATCCTTGGATATATTCATAGCCTGAGTGAACATGGTGCTGGTGAACCTGTTCTGGATGATCATCTTCTCAGTAGCAGGATTGGACTAGATGACCTCCAGAGGTGCCTTGCAATCTCAACCATTGTGTGTTTGTGTAACAGGAGGTGAGATTACATTTCTTACTACAGTAGGCACATTGTGTTGTTTGTCTGATTCCTGTTATTGGGACTTCAGTTTCAGAATTAATTAAGAAGAGGAAATACAATTAAATGTCTTAATGGGGGAATGTATTTTCTGAAAATGGGAAGTGTAATTGAGAGAGCTTCCAGTAAATCCAATATTAAACAAATTTTGAACCTATATTTTGATTGGAAATCTGGAATATAATATAATTTTGACCTAAATAATAGAGGATTCATGTTTGATATTTTAATTAAAATGTTTTAAATAATAGTATTGCTTTGGGCAAAAGCTTTCAACCTAGCATTTTTATGCATATATTTATTTTGGTATGGAAATACAGATCCTGCTGTTATTTTCTGCCTTTGGGAAACCTGAAATTTAGGTTTGAATACTTATTTAAGATTTATTTAATCAACTGAGGCTTTAAAATTATTTTCTCTTTCTCTTTTTTCACCTCAATAAATCACCATGGATGTGTGTATTTTAATGTGCCTTTCTACCGAATCTGCATTTGTGGTTTTTTTTAAGAAGAGGAAGGGAGAAAAGTTCCTCTGAAAAGGAAGGTTAAGTAGATTAGTGAATGATAGTTTCTCCTTAATGTTGTGCTATTGTTGAAGGTAAAATAACAAGGCAAGAGAATGAGCATGAAATTGAAATAAAATAAAAGTTTAAAATAAAACCTGTGGAAAATTTGAGATTTTAATATTTTTAGGTGTGCAGACTGTCACCCTGCTTTTGCATGTCCTAAACTTGCATTCTGATATTTTAGACTAGCCTTCTGATGTTTTTAGAACTCAGAGAGAGTGCTCACATTTTTTCATGTAAATAATAAAATGTTTGCATTCTTTTGCTATGAGAGAAACATTTGAGTGATTGGAATGTTCACCAATCCAAGTGATGGGGTGACCTGCCTTTGGCCAATAATTGGCCACTTATGTACAGTGTATATAAGATGGAGTCAGAAATTGGAATAAAGAGAATTCTTGCATGCTGACCCCGGACCGTCTGCCTCGTCCTTTCCAAACTCCAGCCACAAATGCTGCACCAATAGTGCAACAGCAGACCATTTTTTTTTTTTTTTACCAACCTTGGTCATAACTGATGCTGGATTTTTTTTTTCTTTTTCTTTTTATTTTCTTATTTTTCAATCTGTGTCTGAAATGCATTTTGCTATGCAATTGATGCTTTATGTGTGCCCTCTGCCCCTGCACAAACTGAAGCAGTTACATTAAAAGCTTTGAGTACTATCAACTCCTAATGGCAGGACAGGAAACCTTTGCTTCTTTTGCCATCATGATACTTTTGTTACAGTGATAATAAATGCTTCTAGTGAGAGATGTGCAAAATTCAATCAGAAGAACAAAAATGTGAAATCTTGTCATTTATATTTTAAACCACTTTAACCATAAATATTAGGCAAATAAATACTTTAAATTCCAATTGGATTATGGGGCTTGATTTGTTACTGTAGTAAGCACAGCATGTTTGAGTGGTTTCTACAGTTTTTCTTTAGATAATGGTGATATGCTTCATTTTTTCCCCCAAGGAATGGGAACTTTTTGAACTCCTTGATTAGGTGAGTAGGTGTCTATAATGATAAAATGGTAGGTGTTAAGTGTATATTAAATGTATAACAATTAGTGTGTAGGAGTGAAGTAGATTAAAATATGAAATTTGAAATGCTCTGATGTGGAAAAATATCTTATTCATCTGTATTATCATCATATTTAACATCAGAACTCAGCTGGTAGTGATTTGTTTTAAAAATAAAGACCAGAAAGTATTAAACTAAAATGCTTCAAGTCAAGTTCTAACATTCTCTCCATTTGCCATTTCTGTCCTTTGGAGAGACTCCTGTGAACAAAGTCTTGTAAGCTTCATGGTAGTAGAAAAGTTATGAAATGAAAGAAGAGAACACATCTGTGATGCTTCCCCTGGACTGGGAAGTAGGTGAGAGTGCATCTGGTATTCAAGGGAATATTTCCTGTATACTTCCTAAATACTTCCTTTGAATATTCTGATGATAAAACAAACTCTTTTCTTTAAGGATATTTTGGTGAAGGTACAAACCCACAAATCTAGATGTGGTTCCAGAAGTGATTTTCACTTTTTTATGGCAAACTGTTAATATATTAATATGGACGGGATATTGGCTTGACTGTTAGCTCAGGACCAACATACCTTTATTTTTAAACAAGCCTTAGAAGATATTTACTGTCACATACATAACAAATTGTTATTTAAGAGTATTTCTTTACAGTCTCAATTTGAAATTGAATTTTATCTTTTTCTTGAGTTGGATGCTCTTGATGTATCTTGAAAAAGTTCAAGCAACTTCGCTTTAGAACCACGTAAAAATTGTTTGAGATGAAGTAATGAAAAGCAAAGAACAAACATAACAAAAATCACAGGCACTTTGATATTTCTTGTTAGTTTCAGGCAGAATAGTAGTGTACTTAAGTAATCATAAAATCTTTGGCACTTTTCCGTATGTTAGGCACAAGTTTTGACAGCAGGTTGGGTTGTGCCGGCGCTGCCCGTGCCGGG
>VWYP01022010.1:19095-29165 GCA_013400435.1 Pycnonotus jocosus | reverse complement strand
TCCCTGCCTGCCCTGCCAGCCCTGCCCTGCCATCCCTGCCATCCCCACCTTCCCTCCCTGCCCTCCTTCCCAGGGCTGGCCCCGGGGAGGGAGATGTGTCCTGCCAGGGGCGAGGGGACAGCACACTGGGACCAGAATGAGCAGAGCAGAAATCCAGGGAAGGCAGGGACACCACTCAGGCCAGTGAGGGTGCTGGTCAGGCTGCTCTGGTCATCTCCCTCTGGTCATTCCCCTCTGGTCATCCCCCTGTGAACAGCCCAGAGTGACCCTAGGAAAGAGCCCTGGCCCAGGAGGGGACAGAGAGGGCACTGGGGGCAGTGGGGCAGGGGTCAGTGGGGGCAGAGAGGGCACTGAGCAGTGGGGCAAGGGTCAGTGGGGCAGTGGGGGCAGTGGTCAGTGAGGCAGTGGTCAGTTGGTCAGCAGGGGCAGTGGTCACTGGGGGCAGTGGTCAGTTGGTCACTGGGGGCAGTGGTCACTGGGGGCAGTGGTCAGTGGTCAGTTGTGCTGCCCACCCTGCACTCTGGCTGCCCCTGTGTCTCCAGCTCTGTCTCAGTGAGGATTTGGATCTCAGAGTGTTTTGTGTCAGCTCCAGCGTGGAAAATCCAAATGAATCTCGTGTGAACCTGACCCAGAACGAGCCCTGGTGGTTTCTGTGGTGAAAGATGAGGCTGCTTTAACTCCTGGGTGCTGCTGCTCCCCCTCCATGGGGGAGGAGAGCGGTGGCAGTGGAGGGTCCTGGGCTCTGGGAAGGAGTGGGACAAAACCTACAACCAGCAGAGCAGGAAAGGCTCAGCCCTGTGCCCCCCCAGCTCTGCCCCAAAGCTCAGCGTGGGTTTGCTCTGCCTCCTGCCCAGGGAGCCTCAGCTCTGCTGGGAGCACCACCAGGAGCAAGGCGAGGGTGAGGATGGCTCAGGCAGGTCCCAGCAGGGCTGAGGGCTGGGGGCTGGGGGCTGGCTCTGGGCTCAGGGGATGAGGGAAGGGAAGGGATGCTCAGGGATGAGGGAAGGGATGCTCAGGGATGAGGGAAGGGATGCTCAGGGATGAGGGAAGGGATCCTCAGGGGATGAGGGAAGGGATGCTCAGGGGATGAGGGAAGGGATGCTCAGGGATGGGGGAAGGGATGCTCAGGGATGAGGGAAGGGCAGGGATGCTCAGGGGATGGGGAAGGGAAGGGATGCTCAGGGGATGAGGGAAGGGATGCTCAGGGGTGTTTGTGTCCCCCCTCAGCCCTTCCTGCAAACACCTCCCACAGTCCCATTGCACACTTGGCTCCATTTCAACCCCAGAAATCCAATCATTTCACCAGGCAGCAACAATGAGCCTTTGGATAAATGAAATTATGGCTTTTGGGCTGCTCCAGGCAGGACAGGATGTGAGAAAGGGGCTTCACACCCTCCAAAGGGAAAAGGGACACCAGCAGCACCCCTGGGGTCTGAGGCACCTCAGAAGGGGCTGGTCCTGGAGCAGAGCTCCTCTGGGCACCTCCAGTGATGTGCTGGGCTGGATGCTGGACAGGAGGGAAATATTTGGCCAGGGGAGGTGACTGGTGCTGAAGAGGCCCCTGGATGATAAATTTCCAACCAAGCAAAGATCCAAGGAGGAAGGAGGAGGTGGGGGCTGTCTGTCTTTGCCTCCCTGCAGGAGGCTGAGCACCTGCCCGTGCTGGGCAGGGTTGAACTCCTCACCTGCCTTTGCTTGTGTGAGCAGCAGCTTTTCTTTCCCTATCATTGCCTTCACTTCAAGCCATGAGTTTTTATCCTTTTACCCTTCTGATTCCTTTCCCCATCCCACTGGAAAAAGCAGCAGTGTGGGCCTGGGCTGCCCACCTGAGCTATCCCACAGGAGGTTCTGGAATCTGAGCAAGAAACTTCTGTCCCTCAGCACGCTCCTGCCATCATTTGTGATCTGCAGGAGCTGTTCTGTATTCACTTGGAATCCTCTCTGTCCAAGCAGAAAATGGAAATATTGTCTCCTCACCTGAAGAAATCCAGTCCCTTGCTGGGTTTTTGGTGTTCTTTCCTCATCCTATAGGAAATGCAAAGATCTGCCAGCAGACTTGGGGCGCAACAAGAGGATAAATAATGGCTGAAATAATGTCGTGCTGGTATTTTCTGTCCTGAGAGCAAATCCAACAACAGCTCCTAAGAGACCTTTCCCAGCACTTATTAAAAATCTGGGCCCCAAAAATCTGGGCAAGAGGAGGAGCAGCCCAGTGAATTCTCGTGGATTTTGCACAGCTTCACTTCTTGGTTAGTGAGCAGTGAAGCACCAGCTGCAGAGACCATCCCATAATAATGTCTGTCAAAGGCAGGCCCTGATAGAAAATCTGATCTATATCAATGCTGTGCAGATCTGGGACCCTTTTCCCAAATCTTCACAAAAATTTGCAGCATTTTGTGGCCGTGTGCAATTAATTTGATTATCCAGTGAGTGCCATCCCCTCCTGTCTTCTGGGATTTCCTTTGTGCTTTACCACCCTGAGCAGTGTGGCCATGACCAAACTCCATCACAGAATCCTCACAGAGCCATGGAATGACCAAACTCCACCACAGAACCCTCACAGAGCCATGGGATGACCAAACTCCACCACAGAACCCTCACAGAGCCATGGAATGACCACAGATCACCACAGAATCCTCACAGACCCATGGAATGACCAAACTCCATCACAGAATCCTCACAGAGCCATGGAATGACCAAACTCCACCACAGAATCCTCACAGAGCCATGGAATGACCAAACTCCATCACAGAATCCTCACAGAGCCATGGAATGACCAAACTCCACCACAGAATCCTCAAAGAGCCATGGAATGACCAAACTCCATCACAGAATCCTCACAGAGCCATGGGATGGTTTGGGTTGAAGGGATTTGAACTCTCCCCATGCCAAACCCCTGCCCTGGGCAGGGACAGCTCCCCCCAGCCCAGCTTTGTTCACCTCTCTGCTCTCTGTTCCCCCAACCCTTCCCAGTGCTGAACACTCTGTGTCCTACAGAGCTCTGCTGTTGACTCCTCACCAATGGAAACAATCACCTTTTCTGTATTTGGCAATAAAAAATCTGATCTGTAATTATCGGAAATATCCTTTACCCCTAGAGGGTTTGGTCAGGAGCAGAGATGAATCAATCTGAAAATTTAGGTGTTTTCTTACAGGTTTATTATTGCTGAGAAATTTCTTCTTTTTAATCATTGGGGATACAGTGCTNTTTTTTTATCTTTGGGTAAAAAGGTTTTTTTTTTTTTTTTTTTTTTTTTTTTTTTTTTTTTTTTTTTTTTTTTTTTTTTTTTTTTTTTTTTCCCAGCCCCATACCAGCTACAGCAAAGTTTAACTGGGTTCAAAGCTGGGGAATTGGGTGAAGGAATAAGGAATGGAGACCCTCTCTTGGGTGATATTTTGTGTAAGGCCAGGGAATTGGGGAGTTGCTGGAGCTTGATCTGATTCAAGGAACTGAAACCCAACCTCAAGGCAAAAGTTCTTTGGGCATCTAAATCCTTTCCCCCAGAACACTTTTCTAATTCGCTCATTTTCATTTTCCAGTTCATTCCAGCCCCCAGGGGAGGGTTTTACACTCAGTTGTTCATTTCCTCGGGTGTTACCAGCAAGCCTTGAGCCCTCAGAACCACAGCAGAAATCTGATTTTCCAGTTGCTGTGTGGGTTCCACCTGAGCAGAGAGGTCAGTGCACACCCTGAGCTGAGGTCTCAAGGTCTGAGGTGGAACCCAAGAGTTTCCTCCTCCTCCCAGCCCTGCTCATGGAGCAGCTCAGGAGCTGTCTGGGGGCTCAGGGGATCCAGGGGGGAGCACAGCTCAACCTCAGCCTGGACACCAAAGCCCAAGACTGCTGTGCCACCAGCACCAGGGACACTGTCAGGGCTGATATTCCAACCCCTTGAGCTGGGATGGGCTGGACAAAGGCAGGGCAGGGCTGGGGTGGGAGGCACAGCCTGGACACATCAGCTCTCAGTGGGCTCACAGCATTCCTGGGGGGGCTCATCTGTGTCCTCTGGCCATCAAAGATGATTTTCAACAACCTCAGGAGCCTCTGAGCATGTCCATGGTGGTGCTGTCACTGCCGTGTCCCTCTTGTCTGGCTGTTCCCAACCCTCCTGGTGCTGGGATGAGGGAAGTCACAAAGGTGTCACTGCTCCCAAAAGGATGTGAAAATCCAGCCCCAGCACACAAGGGAAGGGTCTTCTTTGGGGTTTTGCCTCCAGAACCGAGATCCTGAGCACTGCACCACAGTCTGAGGCAAAGAGTCTCTTTTATAATGATGCCTTAAATTTTAGCTTTCACATTTTTCAGGGTCTCTGCTGCCCAGGGGTGCAGCTCTGAGCTCACAGTCAGGCTCACTCAGCTCTGCACACAGCACAGACACAAAACAAATCCTTTTTCTGCTGAAGAACAAATTTGAGCCCAAAAAGCACAACCAAGGGTGGCTGAAGGGAGGAACAAGAAGGATGGGACCTGACAGCCTGGAGCTGGAATTGGACAATTCAACCCCAAGGTGCAAATGGACCAAAACTTATAAAAATGTAAGATCTCGTGACTATTCATCCATTTTGTGACCATTCTTAGTCCATCTTGGGTGCAGCCCTGGTCAAGCCCTTGTCCTGCCCAAGCTGTTCCCCAAAGCCCTTTCAATCAATCTCTCCTTTATTCTCCAGCTCTGTCCAGTCTCTGTTCCAGGTCAGCTTTCCCAAGGCTTCAATATCAACTCCCAACTCTTTTAAAGTTCTCAGCCAGCAGAAGCAGCAGCCCATGTCCCACCAAACCCACAGACAAGGACTTTTTGTTTCTGGAGATCTTATTTTTAGATTTATAGGGGGGAAAAAAGAGCAAACTGAAAGGAAAAGTAAAAATCCAGAGAGAGCCATGGCTCAGTGTTCTGCATAAAGCCTCTGTCAAACAGACAACAGGTGGATTTCATTAAAAATTTACTAAAGGGGAGTTGATTGTTACCAAACCTAATCAGGCCAGAGCAGCTAACATGCAATGATCAGAATTTTAAAAGACAATTGAAATATTTTGCAGCAATTAAAAAGAATCAAAAAAACCAAAAAGAACCACCCCTAAAACATTTAAGAGTCCTCTGCAGGTAAAACCTGCCTTGCAAATGTGCCCTGGCAGCAAGAAACTCCCAAAGTCCATGGGAGTGAGGAGTAAAGAGCTGAGTGCAACTCGTTGGGACTGTGAAAATCTCCTGTCACATTTTTCCAGGCCCACTGCAAATTTCTTCATTATAAATCTCCACAATTTCTAGAAAGTAACTGCAGGAAACTTGGGTGACTCCGTGACATAGAAATGAGATCAGAATAAAAAACCCCTCAAGATTTTCTCACCCCACATTAACCCTTCCTGCCCCACTGAGAGTCTGTTTGGTGGGAAGGTGCTGGAAGAGCTGGAGCCTGAGCCAGGGTGGTGCTGGAGGGCAGCAGGGAAAGTGTTTCTCATCCACAAGTGTGAGGACTGGGAAAGGTGCCAGTTAGACTTGATTAGATTTGTAAGATTAATTAAAAGCAGACAGGTTCAGCGAATTGTGAAAAAAGACAAATTAGCAAATTAGCAAACCAGGAAAGCTATCTCCAGAAAAGGAATGAGAGACTTTGGCTCCTTTAGCAGGGCAAATTTGCTTTTCAAAGCGTGGTTCTTTCACGTTCCAGGGGTGGCAAAGCATCTCCAGTGCCAGCCCTGGGATCCACAGGCATTTCCCAGCCTGGGCAGGGATCCCTTCCAGCCCAGGCTCCAGGTCCTTGCCCAGGTGGATGTTTTACTGCCTTGGTGTCTCCTGGTGTGGGACTGCAGAGAGGAGTCCCCTGGCCAGGGCAGGGGCAGGCAGGGCAGTGTTTGTAAAGGACCCCGTGGTTTGCTGGGTTTTGGGGTCAGTTTGGGGTTTCTGAGGAGTCCTGGATGTGGTCCCAGCCCAGTGAAAGGAAAGATCCTGGGGTGGGAGAGCTGGGGGCTCTCCAGATCCCTCTGTCCCAAGGAAAAGCTGCAAACCAGCACAGGGGGTGTTAAAGGGCTCCAAGTGTTATCACAGCACAACAGAGACAGAAACCTCAGCCTGTGCCCCATCNTGGATGTGGTCCCAGCCCAGTGAAAGGAAAGATCCTGGGGTGGGAGAGCTGGGGGCTCTCCAGATCCCTCTGTCCCAAGGAAAAGCTGCAAACCAGCACAGGGGGTGTTAAAGGGCTCCAAGTGTTATCACAGCACAACAGAGACAGAAACCTCAGCCTGTGCCCCATCCTGACATTGCCTTTCTCCTGAAAACTTCACCCAAACACCCTGGAATACACAGCCTGGAACTGAAAACCTCTCAGCACACCCAGCATCGCTGGGACTTCACCACAAACTTCAGCATCACTGAAACACCTCCATTTGACACAAAAGGGACCTCAGGTCAGGCCAGCAAAAATAGGATTGCAATGCCAACAGAGGGTTAAAATTCAGCTCCAGGTGAGCAAAGGAACAGGAGCTGTAACTGTGGATGGGATGTGTAAATTTTATGTCCGAGTTCCTGACAAATCCTCCCCATTTCAGGTGCTTTAGGAAAATCCCTGATAGATCCTCTGAGCAAAGCTGGGAACTGAATGAGGCTGTGGGCATGAGCAGGAGCAGGTGAACACCAAATTTGTCTCATCCCAGCAAAAGCCAGTGGAAAACAGGGCTGGAGCCACTGGGCTGCTCCCTCTGCCAACAAAGGAGAGACCAGGAGGCTCCAACCCTTCCAAGATCAGGGCTGAGACAGAATTTTTGGACCTTACAGAGGTCCAGGGAGCCTTGGTGCCTTCACAGAGCAGAACCCTGGCTCAGACAGCCCAACACAGCCCATCATCCAAGATCTCCTTGCTGGAGATCAACACCTTGAGGTGCAGCTCAGAGCTGGGCCAGGCTGAGCACAATTCCACCCCCAGCTCCATTCAGAGCTGCTGCCTTTGGGGGGCTGAGGGGAAGGGTGGCCCTGAACAGAGCAGGGGTGTCAGACAGAGCACTGGAGTTCAGTCTGCAGGTTCCACTCTGTCTGCTGGGACAGCACCACAACCATGTGGGCACAGAAAATCCATGAATCCATCTTCAACAGGCCTTTGCTGTGAGCTCCACAATGTTGTAAAAGTGGCAATGGCTCCTCAGTATCTCTGGAATGAGCCTTGACTTTCATGTGTCCACACTGGTGAATGGTTGGACTCTGAACCCAGAGTTTTTTCTATCTCAATGCTCAGAAATGTCCCACATTTGGTCTGGAGTCACACACTGAAACAGGCAGACACCAGTCAGTGGGACCAGAGAGTTCAGGCAGCTGCTCACAGCTCCTGCTGGGCAAGGCAGGGATGCTCCCCCCAGTCAGAGGAGTGAGCCAGGCTGAGCCAGGCTGCCACAGACACAGCTTTGGCTCAGGGCAAGGCTGGGAGGGGCAGGGAGGGGCAGCAGTGGGGCAGAGCTGCAAACAGCCCTGGCCCAGCCCAGCAGCACTGCCAGGGGTGCTGGGGGTGCTGCCCACACCCAGAGAACCAGGGGGGTCCCGGGGGGCTGCCTGAGCTGTGCTGAGCCCTGGACACTGAGATGGGAGCACAGGGCAGGTGAAAATGTTACTCAGTTAGAACATGACAGGGATAATGGAAAGTGCTGTGCATTGCCTGCATGTTCCAATAGACTGCTCAGTTCTTAGGGCTTTATTATTTGCTGGGAAATTTTGTTTGTTTGTTTGTTTGTTTTCTTTAAAGCTGGCTGCTTGGACATTTCCTGCCTTTCCATGTAAAATCCAACCACACTGAGCTGCTTGACCTGGCAGTGGAAGGGTTGATGAGCATCACTGAGATCACCAAAGTCAGGGGGAAGAGACCCTCCTGCTGCTGCTCACAGCCCTGGTGCCCATGCAGAGAATGTGCATTTGGCCCCCAGGACAGCAGCAGAAATCAAATCCCCGAGTGTCAGCTGAAGGATGAAAGGGAAATTCAAAAGTCAGGAGTGGTTTGGTGACTCAGAGCCCCGTCCCTGGGGCTCAGGCTGCCCTCGGGGAGGGAGGAATGGCTGGACACAGCTCCCCTGGGCTCACACAGCTCCCCTGGGCTCACACAGCCCTGTGAGAGAGATGACCATGAGCTAAAGGCCTGTCCTGACCCAGCTGGGGTGGCACTGACTCCTACCTGGGCACGCAGGTGTGGTGTAGAGCAAGGGGGACAGGAGGGGATCCAGGTTTGTCCCGTGGGTGTGGGGCCCTGGGTTGGAGTTGCTGGGGGTCCTGGTGAAGGCACAATCCCCCCCTAAATGTACCCTGGGAATGGGGTGACCCAGGAGCTGTCAGTCAGGAGGAACCCCAAAGATCACCCCTGGAGCACTGGCTCAGCAAAGGCTGCCACAGCCTGGCACTGAGAGCACCCCTGGGAGCCTCCAGCCCAAGCTCCTGCTCGGAGTGGGACATTCCAGCAGCAGCCAGGGCACTGCAGTCCAATCCTACAAACGTCCCAGGACAGCCCCTGCTCACCTCCCTGCAGCAAGGAGGGTCCCCTCAGGAGTGAACCTTTCCTTGGCAGCTGCCCCTTGTTGGGTTGGGCAGCAGTGGGGAGGAAAGCTCAGCCCTGGGGTGTTTGTGAGAGCCCTGCCCTGCACTGGGCAGCCCTCAGCTCCCCTGGCCTCATCCCAGTTTCTCCCCATCCCTCCTGGGCTGTGCCTCCACACAGCAGCACAGCAGCCCCAGGTGCCCCCCAGCTCAGGGTGTTTGGGGTGAGCCCAGCTGGGGGCTCCTGTCCCTGTCCCTGTCCCTGTCCCTGTCCCTGTCCCCTGCCTGGCTCTGTCCCTGGCTCTGTCNTGAGCTCGGGGCTCCACAGCCCTGTGCCATGGCAGGGGTGGAACAAAACGAGCCCCAGATCTGCTCCCAACCCAAACCAGGCTGGGATTCTGGGCAGGGGAGGGACAAAACCAGCGAGAGCTGTCCCCTGGAGCACTCTGCCAGGCCCTGGGTGTGCTGAGGCTCACGGGGCATCCCTGGAGATCTGCTCTGGCAGGGCTGGGGCTCTTTGCTGTCCTGCTGGCCAGGACTCAGGATGAACCTGAATTCCAGCTCCAAAAGCTCTGGTTTTCATGGGTTGACCATCCCATTCCCACTGGCTACACCTGGCTGGAAAAAAATGCTGAAAAACCCTTTTAGCCCACAAACCTTTTAGAACCACAGGATCCTGAACACTTTTGGCCACTCAGGCACTGAGGGTTGTGCTCATGAGCAGCCACAGGTCAGCCCAGCTTTGTCCCTCGCTGCCCCAGCCCAGCAGCTGCTCCCAGCCCTGGACCAGGAGCTGGCGAGGAAATAATTTAATTTAATTTAATTTAATGATCTGTAGCCCTGAGGGCAGTGTGTCAGTGCCTCCAGCTGTGCTCACACTGCAGCACCAGCAGCTCTGGTTTGGGGCTGCTCTGGTTTGGGGACCCTCATTGACCTCCATCATTCCCTCACTCATTGCCAGGGAATATCCTGAGCTGGAGGGACTCACAGAGATCACTGGGTGATGCTGCACTCAATTTTACTCCTTTAGAACAAAGCTGCAAGGGCCACGTTGGGATAAAAATGTTTTGATTCTTCAAAGAAGGGGAAACTCCTGATTGCCAGGAAAATGAAATTCCCATTTATCCCAGCAAGGTGAGGCACTGGGAGCTGAAGGGGAGCAGGTAAACGTCACCCCTGACTGCCTCTACACAAAAAGGTTCTCACAGGTTTCTCCTCAGCAGGAAGCTGCTGTGGGATGAGTGAGAACACATTTTGAAGTTTCTCCCTGCCTCTTCCCAAGGGCCCAAGGCCACTGGGATCCTCAGCCAGCTGCCAGCATCTCCTGCTCCCCCCAAAAAAACATTTCTGAGGGGTGGAGATAACATTTAACAACTTCTGATGGACAAAGCCATTCTTGCAGCTGCCAAATCACCTGCTCAGAGACAAGGGAATGCTGCATGGGGAGAGGCACCTGGTGACAGCCACAGCTCTGGGCTCACTTGTGCCACATCCTGAGGGGTGAGGAGAGGAGCCAGGCTGAAATTTTTCCTCCCTGTTCACACCAATGACCCCAAACCTGACTCCTTCCTCTG
>VWYP01022010.1:3410-18834 GCA_013400435.1 Pycnonotus jocosus | reverse complement strand
GGTGTTTGTGAGAGCCCTGCCCTGCACTGGGCAGCCCTCAGCTCCCCTGGCCTCATCCCAGTTTCTCCCCATCCCTCCTGGGCTGTGCCTCCACACAGCAGCACAGCAGCCCCAGGTGCCCCCCAGCTCAGGGTGTTTGGGGTGAGCCCAGCTGGGGGCTCCTGTCCCTGTCCCTGTCCCTGTCCCTGTCCCTGTCCCCTGCCTGGCTCTGTCCCAGGCTGTGAATTCCTGCCTGACCCCATCAGGGGAGAGCTCGGGCAGTGGCCCAGCAGGGAGCACAGCTGGAATGAGAAATCCCTGGTTTGTGACCTCCCAGATAAGAGGGTTGGGGGGCCAGAAATCCCCCCTGAATTCCCAGAGCTCTTCCTTGGGGTCCCTTTAGCAAATGCTTCCCTTTGGCCAATGCTGCTTTTAGTGAAGGGATCAAATGAGGAACGAATGGTTTGCAATTAAATCGCCTCTGCAAAGCTCTTGGTGGCCACTTAAACTGAGCTCAGCTCCAGGACTGGGAGCAGAGATTTGTGTCTGAAGGGCAGAAAGGCTCGTGGGTGGGTCAGAGCCCTTCTCCCTGGGCTCCTGTGGCTCCTGTGCTGGCCCTGCAGGACAGGGCAGGCCCTGGGGCACTCCAGGGGACACGAGGGAATAATTTCTGAGGGAATGAGACTCTCTGAAATTCAGGAATGTGCCATTGCTCATTGCTCTGTCCTGTCCTGCTCCGGGAGCGTTTGGAGGCTGTTGCTGAGCTCGGGGCTCCACAGCCCTGTGCCATGGCAGGGGTGGAACAAAACGAGCCCCAGATCTGCTCCCAACCCAAACCAGGCTGGGATTCTGGGCAGGGGAGGGACAAAACCAGCGAGAGCTGTCCCCTGGAGCACTCTGCCAGGCCCTGGGTGTGCTGAGGCTCACGGGGCATCCCTGGAGATCTGCTCTGGCAGGGCTGGGGCTCTTTGCTGTCCTGCTGGCCAGGACTCAGGATGAACCTGAATTCCAGCTCCAAAAGCTCTGGTTTTCATGGGTTGACCATCCCATTCCCACTGGCTACACCTGGCTGGAAAAAAATGCTGAAAAACCCTTTTAGCCCACAAACCTTTTAGAACCACAGGATCCTGAACACTTTTGGCCACTCAGGCACTGAGGGTTGTGCTCATGAGCAGCCACAGGTCAGCCCAGCTTTGTCCCTCGCTGCCCCAGCCCAGCAGCTGCTCCCAGCCCTGGACCAGGAGCTGGCGAGGAAATAATTTAATTTAATTTAATTTAATGATCTGTAGCCCTGAGGGCAGTGTGTCAGTGCCTCCAGCTGTGCTCACACTGCAGCACCAGCAGCTCTGGTTTGGGGCTGCTCTGGTTTGGGGACCCTCATTGACCTCCATCATTCCCTCACTCATTGCCAGGGAATATCCTGAGCTGGAGGGACTCACAGAGATCACTGGGTGATGCTGCACTCAATTTTACTCCTTTAGAACAAAGCTGCAAGGGCCACGTTGGGATAAAAATGTTTTGATTCTTCAAAGAAGGGGAAACTCCTGATTGCCAGGAAAATGAAATTCCCATTTATCCCAGCAAGGTGAGGCACTGGGAGCTGAAGGGGAGCAGGTAAACGTCACCCCTGACTGCCTCTACACAAAAAGGTTCTCACAGGTTTCTCCTCAGCAGGAAGCTGCTGTGGGATGAGTGAGAACACATTTTGAAGTTTCTCCCTGCCTCTTCCCAAGGGCCCAAGGCCACTGGGATCCTCAGCCAGCTGCCAGCATCTCCTGCTCCCCCCAAAAAAACATTTCTGAGGGGTGGAGATAACATTTAACAACTTCTGATGGACAAAGCCATTCTTGCAGCTGCCAAATCACCTGCTCAGAGACAAGGGAATGCTGCATGGGGAGAGGCACCTGGTGACAGCCACAGCTCTGGGCTCACTTGTGCCACATCCTGAGGGGTGAGGAGAGGAGCCAGGCTGAAATTTTTCCTCCCTGTTCACACCAATGACCCCAAACCTGACTCCTTCCTCTGGCACACCAGAGGTTTTCAAGGCTTCTTGGGCAATGCTGCCCATGCAGGAGGAGAGCTTTTGGTGTTTCTTTGCAGCTCATGGGTGGAAATGTGTCTCTGATTGAGTTCTTCAGCCCCTGCACATTTATTACATCCTGGGAGTGGGTTTGAGCTGTTTCCCAGGACACAATATCTGTGCAGGCCTGCACTGACACAGCTCTGGCCATGGGCTGGATTTCCAGCTAAATTCTGGATTCCAGCTAAATTTCCAACTAGAAGCTGGATTTCCAGCTGATTTCTGCCAGAACAAAAAGCTGAATTGCTGGATTTCCAGCTAAATTCTGGATTCCAGCTAGATTTCCAACGAGAAGCTGGATTCCCAGCTGAATTCTGGCAGAACAAAGCTCTGGGCCCACCCATGAATCCCTGCACACTGCACTGGGCCTCTCTTTCACACCCTGATCCCCCAAGGACTCAGACATGTCCTGGGATTATCTGTCCATGGAATTATCCCTGCCATCAGGTGTGGCTCTGATTTTTACATGTCTCAGACTTGTTCTTGATATTAAAGCAAAAAGCCTTCTGATGTTTTGGAACTCTGAGCTCTGTTCCCAGGCTCTTTCATGTAAATAAGAAATGTTTACATTCTTTAGTTCTGATAGAATATTTGAGTGATTGGTATGAACACCAATCCAAGTGATGGGATGCTCTGCTTTGGCCAATAATTGGCCACCTTTGTACAGTGGATAGAAATGGAGTCAGAAAATGAGAATAAAGAGATTTTTTCATGCTGACTTCGGACCTGTCTGCCTCCTCCTTTCCAAACCCCCAAAAACAAGTGCTGCACCCCAAAAAGGTGCCACAAATGGTGACCCCCTAACGTGTGAAGAACACCAACAATCAGGGTATTTGGGATTAAAAAACCAACTGGAGGTGGTTTTGGTGTCCCCATCACCTTTTAGCTTGGCCCTGGAAGGCTTTGGGCTGTCCCACAGGGCTGGGGAGGGTCACAGCCCCTCTGCCCCACTCTGCTGCCACCCACAGCACCCCTGAGGGTCAGAGGAGCAGCAGCCTGATCCCCACAGCCCCACCACAGCTCCATCCCCTGCTGCTCCTTCAGCAGCACTAACCAGGCAGCCAAAGGCTTGGACACGTCTCTGAGGGAGCTTTGTTGGCCTCAGCTCCTCCTGTCAGCACTCACAGGCAGCATTTCGCTGACCTTTTCCCATCTGTGCCCCATTTGTTCCCTGGCAGGGCTGGAATAGGATGGGAGCACGTGGAGAAGGGTTGGAGCTGTGTCAAAATACCTCCCCTGCTCGCTGGAGGTTCCATCCACAGCCTGAGCCACCCCTGGACCTCACTCAGAGCTGCCTGGGCAGGCACAGGCCGATGTCAGGGAGTTTCCACCAACCCAGCTGAGCTGAAATCCCCTCTTGGCTTCTCCATCCAGCGAGCCTGGCCCCTCAGCTCTGGGTGTGCAGCACAGGGACCCTCCCTTTGCTGTGCCCTCTGTGCCCAGGGCTGGGCAGGACCCTCCTGCAGAGCCCCAGGGCTGCACTTGGGCTCTGCTCTCTCAGGACAATGTGCAGGACCATGTCCTCAGTGAAACACAGCCCCCAGCCCCTCAGCAGCTCCATCCCTTTCCTTCATCCCCTGCAGGGCCGGGCTCCTGGCATTGTGTGCCCGCACAGAGCAGCAGGATGATCCCAGCCACCCCCAAACCCGCTCACAAGCTGATCACACCCCGTTCCTGTCACGCTTTTTTCCCCCCCTGGGCACACCCAGACGCTTCCTCCCCACCCCAGGGATAAACATTTCTCTGGTTTCTGTCCCTCAGCAGAGAGGATCTGTTTTGATGTTGCTGCCAAAGGTTCCCTCTCCAGCAGGAAAACACCCGGGCAGGCTGTGCCAGCAGGACAGGGCTGAGCACCCTGCCAGCATCCTCCTCCTGCCACAGGAGCAGCCCCCTGAAGGTCCCCAATCCACCAGGGATGGGTTTGGCTGCTGAGCACCTGGAGGGGTGCAGGACACCAGCACAGGGCACCAGGCTGAGCCTGAGCCTCACCTTTGCTCCCCTGGGCCTGTTTTGGGGTGTGCTGAACCCTCCAAGTGGGGCTCATCCCCCAAAGCCTGCTCTGTGCCTGCCTAAGGGTCAGAGGATCAGGAAGACAATTGGAAATTTATATTTTTTTAAGGGCATAGATCTCACCATGCCAGAGCCCACTACATAAACCTCATCTCCAGATATTGAAAGGCTTCAATGGGACCAAAGGAAACCTTGAATTTGTGTGCTCTGGGAGCATTGTCTGTGCCTGAGCAGCCATGGAGCCCTGGACCAGACATTTCTGCCCTCCTGCTCCCTCAGCCTTCAAGAAACCTCTAAACCCCACAGCATTCACAACCTCAGCCCCACATGGGGCACCTCCTCACGTCCCTCCAGGGCAGCAGAGACTCTCTGGCACTTTGGTGTCACCAGAATCGACAGAAATATGCACAAATTGGATCTGTGGCTGGAATTCTGTGGCTGGAATTCTGTGGAGAGTGTGTTCAGCTCCCTCCTGTGCCAGGGATGCTGCTTGCCATGGCCCTGCTGTCTGTGCCCCACACCCTCTGTATTGTTCCTTTGGGGTGAACCCTGTAGGGTTTGGGAGGAGGGGCTGGGGCAGACACCTGTCTGCAGCCTTTGCTCCTCAGAGCAGGCACATTTTGCCCACGGGGACATTTTCACCTCGAAACGAGGGTAAAACCAGACCTTTTTGTCGAGAAGGTTTCGGTTCCTCACCCTGGGAGCTGAAACCATCCTGGATTTGGGCACTAAATCCTGATGTTCATCACAGGCTGAGGCAGCTCAGGTGCTGATGTCATGGCCAGGTGTCTCTGCCAGGTGTCCCTGCCCCACACAGCCCCAGCCCTGCCACCCTGACCCCTTCTGCCCTGTGCCCGCCCAGCGGTGCCCGGAGCAGGGCAGAACAGCGATGGAAGGAATCAAAACGCTGCTGGCTGAATTTTGGGAGCCTCCCCTGCCCCAGCCTGAGGGCCTGAAGTTCGGCAGCCAAGCTCAGGGCGAGGAAATAATTTAATTCCCCAGGAAAACCTGCTGTGATTTAGCCATTTCGTGAACCTGCGGAGCTTTGAAACGCTTCCTGAGCGGGGACTCCTCATTGTGTCCTCAGCCCTTCTCCTCTGGAAAGGGCACATTCTCATCCCCAAAGTCCACGGAAATAAATGGATTATTTAAAAAAAAAAAAAAAATTTTTTAAAAAAATTGTCGTCTCTTCCTTTCTGAATTCTAAATATTCCCAGACATGGCAGTCCATTCCCAAGTTCACTCCCACCTACTTCTTGCCATCTCCATGTTGGCACTGAAAGGATCTAATTCAGTAATAAAAAAAAAGAGAGAGACTTTTCTGGAAAGGCGAAAATAACCCAAGAATCTCAGTAGCACCAAATTCCACCATCTCTCCCTTCTCCCTATGGATCATTCAGGCTCACAGCCCCTACCTGGCACATACAGAAACTTAACAAGAGATATTCCAGCAAGAAATCCTAGATAAAGGCAGAAATAAACTGAAATATTCGGTTATGCAACACAGTGTCTGCTGGATTTTAATGACCTGGATTATCTAATTCTGTATTTCTTGTTCTAAAGGGCTTCCAATTGCATTTTGTTACTGTATTCTTTTATCTAGTGTTAGATTTATTTTTAAAATAAGTAACTCAGGCTACTTATCAGCCCTATTACAAGATACAACCAATTCTTTTAAAATTTATTTTTCTCGTCGGTGCAAGGACATTAGCGACATTTCCATAATCAAAATGAACAAAATCCACCTTTGAGCAATTTTTACTAATGAATGTTTTCTCAGGTGCCATTTGAGTTATTTGCCGGGGTAAATTCACATGACAGAATACAACAAAAGAAGGGAAAGAAGTCCAAAAAAAACGCAGCAACCAAAACAGAAAATAGAATTAAAAATTTTTTTTTTTTTAAAGGATCAATTGCAGTTTCATGGAAAGGAAGAAAATCCCCGTGGCAGAGTCATGCGAGAGACAAAATTCCCATTGCACAAGGAAATAAAACCGCATCCTTTCACAAATCTGAACCAAGAGCCCATCGCTACGGTGCCGAAAATGGAGAAATTAAAGAGTGGTGGGGAAGCCTCCATTTGTGCAAAAGGGAAACCCAGGCACGGCCCTTTCAAAATAACCCCCAAACTTTTCCCTGATTTCGTTAATTACGGGTCAAATCTGAGGAAATTACGCTTAAGGCTCCAGCACGCAGCCATGGGCAGCTCCGCAGGGCGAGGGGTGAAAGGGAAGGAACACACAGCTCCCATGGCTAATAATTAATGAATTCATTAATCAATCATAGGCAGAGGAAGAGCGAGGGGAGGAAGGAATCTTACCACCAAATTGGGTAACCGGCTAAGACCTTTGTGCCATTGAAGAGAAAAGACAGAATTAGTCCAAGCAGGTGGTAATCCATCAGTCCAGGCTGGTGCAAGGGGAAAAAATCGCCGCGAAGTTTTCAGAAAAACATGAAGTGCCAAAATGAAGAATCCCCCTCCTCCCAGGAAAAAAAAAAGAAAAAAAAAGAAAAAAAAAAAGAGGGG
This sequence comes from Pycnonotus jocosus, assembly GCA_013400435.1. Classification (NCBI taxonomy): domain Eukaryota; kingdom Metazoa; phylum Chordata; class Aves; order Passeriformes; family Pycnonotidae; genus Pycnonotus; species Pycnonotus jocosus. The sequence goes on along the minus strand of VWYP01022010.1, from coordinate 12,238 downwards.
GTAAAAAAAGAGTGAAGCCAAGTCCCTGGTGGCTCGGATGACTTTGTGGCTTGTCAGAAACACACCTCTCCAAGCCTTTCCCCCGTAGATCATCCAAAAGCGTCTATTAAAAAGTGCAGGGCTCGGGGATGTCAGCAGGCGGCCAATCAGACCGCATGGCCCAAGGTGAGGGATGAGGCTCAGCCCAGGGCTGTCAATCACCCTCTCCTCCCCCTCCACCCCACAACTTTGTTCCGAGCCCTCGCTGCCACTGACAAACCCTCTGTGCACCACACTCCACTGGGGCACTGCGATTTGGGGGGGAGGATCTTTTATTTTAATTTTTTTTTTTAATTTTTTTTTTTTTTCTCCCCAATTTCACTTGGAGCCCAGGATGTGCTGCCCCAGAACGCCAGGACTCGGCAAGGTAAGGATGAAGGGTGGCTGTGCTGAGGGGTGGCTGTGATCGAGCCAGAGACAGAACTTGTTCTTCAGGTGGACAGGGATGGGGGCACCAAGGGCTAGAAAACCCTCTGGATGTGCTGGTGTGGGCAGAACTGGTGATGAAGTTGAAATGAAACCTGCAGTGCCCCAGGTTTTGAGCGTGTGGGGGTGATGGATGGAGGGGGGAGCAGTGGCAGCCCGGCTTTCTGTTGAGAAAAAAATGCCATGTCATGGTGAGAGGGGAGCAGGCAGATGGGGACGTGCCCCATGAGTGCATTGCTTGAGAAGGGCATCTCTGGATGCAGGAAGATCCAAACATTATCAAACCCCCACACACGTAACAACAAAAAAAATCCCCTTAATTGGTGTCATGATTTACAAATAGACCCAACAGAGATTTTCATTGGAAGTCCCTGTTATTAGCCAGGCTGCTTTAACAGGAGCTATTGTGCAGTCAGAGGGGATGACTCGACAGAACGGGACAAAGAAATGGGAGAAGCCAAACCAGCTGCTTTTTCTCCTAAAGCATCTCAGCAAACACAGCTCTGCTGCTGCCCAGGCTGGAGCCACCTCCAGATCAGGTGCTTTAGGAGCAGCCAACAAATCAGTTTATTTCAGAGCTGTGGCAGTAGTGGAGGTTCAAGGTCCTCTCTTGGTCATCTCATGGTTTTGAAAGCTCTAGACCTTCTCCTGATCTCAAGGCTCTGGGCACAAACAAATTCCTCGCTGTTGTTTAATTACACACTGGCACAGGGAAGCTGTGGCTGCCCCTGGATCCCTGGCAGTGCCCAAGGCCAGGTTGGAGCAGCCTGGGACAGTGGAAGGTGTCCCTGCCATGGCAGGGGGTGGAAGGAGATGATCTTTAAGGTTCCTTCCAACCCAAACCATTCCATGATCCTGCGCTGCTCCTGCCTCTTCTGCCAGCTCTCCCTGATTTGGGGGTGTTTGGATCTGAGCTGGGGCAGCGCTGCTCTCAGAAGGGCTGGTTGCTGTCCTGGCCATTGCACACCCAAGGGAGGACACTGCTCACACTTCCCCTCTCCATCACCTCCTGCATCTGCTGCAGGGACTGTGAGGCCAAATTTCTCCAGCCTTACTCCAATGGGTTTTCCAGCTGACTGTGACCCACTATAGAGATTAAATATTCCTGTTCTCTTGTGGGGTTTTGAATCCCAGAGGGGATGTTGGGTGTATCCTGTCCTGGCAAATCTTCCTGAAGCTCAGATGGGTTTTGTTGAGCTCAGTTGCCTGGGTCTAAGGAAGCAGAGATTGTCAAGTGACATTTGGGGACACACGGATTTAATGTGCTCCAGTAAATTAAACACTACCTGGAAATCTTCCCCAGATCTTGAAATTCACTGCCCATGATTTCAACCATGAAAATGGGCCCTGGTGTGGAGCTGGCCTGGCCAACTGACCCAGCCCTGAAGAGATTTCAGACACAGCTGGGGTTAGTGTGGGACAAGAACTGTTCCAAATACACCCTAAAGGTGTGACCCACCTGTTCTGGAGTTCTTCAGGATGGATGAAGGTGCCCCTGTCTGTCTCATTCCAGGGCCAGGGAATGTCCCAGGCACTCTTCCCTTGCTGACTGAGGAAAGCCCTGGGCTGTGGGAAATGCCCTGCAGTGCCTGGGAGCTGCCCTGGCAAAAGCAGAACTGGAAGTGCTGCCCAGGTTTGTGCTGGTGGATGTTTGGAAGCTGCACAAACAGAATAAGGATTGAAAATACTGAAGGATGGAATTTCTGTCATTAAAGTGTCACTGCCAGAGAGGCAGCACATGGAGAGACTGAAGTGAGATGTCCCAGTGACACTGCAGGTGGCTGAGCCCAGGGGAGAGGACAAAAACCTCAGACACTGCAGAAATCCAGCTGGGGAAAACTTCTGAAATCTGAATTGAGTTGCTGTTGGTTGGAGACCATCATCAAGGTCTTGGTGGAGCTGGCAGGGCTGTGTTGATGATCTTAAAGGTTCTTTCCAACCTTATTGATTCTGTGGTGGCTGAAACGTTCCTGTCCATCAGACATTGGGGAATACAAAATGCTCCTTGTCCATTTCTGGGTGCTGGGATTTATAAACCAAACCAAAAATGAGCTGCAAAGTGCTTCCTCTGCAGGAACCAGGAGGGAAAGTGACCCCAGACCCAAATTCAGAGGCTTTATTTGCTGTTGTGGTCAGGCAGAGATCTCAGTGTGTCTCAGGAAGGGCAAGAGTACAGCAAGAGCAGAGACACAAAGCTCCCCCACACCAAACTGACGTGGCCATGGGCAGGTTCTCAAAGCTGCACAGTAAAGGGCTGATCCCAAGCACAATGAATTCATGGGAATGCTCTCCACGGCTCCCACAGGTGTCTGAGGAGGTTTCTGGAGATCCTCATCCCCCTAAATCCTTTAACTTCTCCATTCCACTGCTCTCTGAACATTCCTTTGTCCCAGCACCACAAGGAATTTGTGTTGTCCCACTTTTTTTGTGAGGAGACTGTGCTGGGGGTGTGTCTGTAATTTGCTTTGGATTGGAGATCCTGGGAGCAGAAGGTCCTGCCTGTCCCTAACCCACCTCCAGGAGTCTCTTGGCTCTGAGCTTCTCCCAGTGGAATGAGCAGGAAAACAATGGCAGTTCTGAGCTGTGTCCTTGGTTGTGTCAGCCTTGATCCCCAAAGCCTTGAGACAGCAGGCACAGCTCCCCAGGGAGGAGGACCTGTCTCCCAGGGATGAAGACTCCATTGTCTGTGAAGGGAACAGAATCACTTTGAGTCTTCTCTGCTGTGAAATGAGAATCTGATGCGTCCATGCTAAAATTATCCCGGGCATATTTCATGCTAGCCTGAACAAATATTTATAAGTTCTACGGCAAACATTAATTTTAAATGTAATTTCTAAGAGCAAATGACAGTTGCCCAAAAGAGTACAATTTCAAAATTTTCACTCATAGATACCTCCTTGTGCTGCTGAGTGACAGTTTTATTAACTGAGGGTCTTTTCAATCACATCACTCTGTCTGGTTTGGCAATATTGACTCTCATAGCCCAGTTTCAATAAGCCCAGAAATGAAAGGAATTGAGGAAGTCGGAGGTTTTGGCTGCTCAAGAAAAGCCCTGCTGCCTTTACAATGTCAGTACAGAGGTCCTTGTGTGCCGTGGGACATTGTGGCACTGCAAACTCTGCTGCTGGAGGCATCCAGAGGGATCCTTTGCTTTATTCCAGCAACACTCCAGCAAAGGAGCATTGTGATCACACTGGAAACGTGCCTCTCCTCCCCCCTGGGCTCTGACTGTGCAACTTTGCCTTCTTTTAGCTTTTCTTCCTTCCTCCATCTGAATCGACCAGCAGGAAGGAACCAAGCGGTGATGGGACCATGGAGAGTCCTGGATTTGTGCTCAGAGTGGATCTCAACGTGTGGAACCCCTGAGGAGGGGGAGGCTCCCTCAGACCCCTCCTGGCAGAGTCACCCCAGGGTCAGGGGGATGTGAAGAGGAACAACCCACACCTGACAGCCAAGGGCAAGGGATGGATGGCTGGGATGAGCTCTCAGAGGGGGTTTGGAGCCCTGGCTCAGGGGTTTGGGGATGGCAGGGGATGTTCAAGGCAGCCCTAAGCATGAGAGGGGTCAGAGGGCTTGGACCCCTGCTCCACCCCAGGTCACAGGTGAAGGTCTCAGCATAACTGGGTGCCAAGGTTGAATTTCACTTCTGGGCAGGAGCAGGAGCTGGAGGTGGATCTCTTGGACAATGTTCTTTTAAGGGTTAGCAAGACCTCAAACAAGTCGGGTTTGTTGGTTTGAAGACTGAAATTTTATAGTTAGAGTCTAAATTGGAGGTAAAATATGACATGATTAGTCTGATGGCTCATCAGTGCTAAAGTAAATAATTATAGAAAATCTGCAAAGAGATGAGGAAACCCTTCCTCAAAGCCTGATGAACTGCCTGACTCCTTCCATCTTAATCTGCTGAAAGCCTGGCTGTTTCTGCGGGCTCTGTTTGCTGCTGAGCTGTGACAGGTAACACTCACATTCCCTCTAAACTCCCCTGGGCCCCATTTCTCTCTCCTGGATCCCTGAGTTCCCTCTGGCTCCTGCAGCCTCTGCTCCTCTGCTCTTCCTGGCTCTTCACCTCTGGTGGCAACGCTGGGAGTTTTTGTCACCTGGGCAGAGCCACGCTGTGATGACACAAAGCCCTTTGCCACTGCTTTTACTGTTTTAGCAAGAACTTCCTGGCTCTTTTTTTCCCCCTGCAAACAGCCTTTACCTCACTCCATTTATTTACAAACTGTTCTTAGCTGGTGATGTAGAATTCCTCCACCTGGGATATTTTTTGGTAGAAACTCTTCTCAGCCAATTTCCTGCAATTTCCCAGTCTTGTGGCCAAGGCCCTGGGATTTGTGGTTTGTCTGGTTATTTTTTTCCATTAAAAAGGAAAAAAAACCCCAAAAGATTTATTTTTGTTTAAAATCAGATTTTTTTTTTTTTTGAAACAAAAGATACATTTTTATTAAAACTGAAAGCTTGCATTTTAAAACATTGGCATTGTAACCTGCTGTAGTACCTGTTCTCTGATCCAAATCAAGAAATTTGTGTTGTGTTCTCAACTTGCCCAAGAGCTGGGATGATTTTGCTGGCCCAGGTTCTTTATCTGTCCCTGGATTTCTTGTAAAGCTGGGGAAATCACATTATCCCATCAGCTCTGTGCAGCCCGGAGCCAGAACACCAAGGGCCAGCTGTGAATCACAGCCTTGAGAAANAGAACTTCCTGGCTCTTTTTTTCCCCCTGCAAACAGCCTTTACCTCACTCCATTTATTTACAAACTGTTCTTAGCTGGTGATGTAGAATTCCTCCACCTGGGATATTTTTTGGTAGAAACTCTTCTCAGCCAATTTCCTGCAATTTCCCAGTCTTGTGGCCAAGGCCCTGGGATTTCTGGTTTGTTTGGTTTTTTATTTTTTTTCCTTTAAAAAGGTAAAAAACAAAAGATATATTTTTGTTTAAAATCAGATTTTTTTTTTTTGGAAACAAAAGATAGATTTTTATTAAAACTGAAAGCTTGCATTTTAAAACATTGGCATTGTAACCTGCTGTAGGTTACAACGATCCAAAATCTCTGATCCAAATCAAGAAAATTGTGTTGTGTTCTCAACTTGCCCAAGAGCTGGGATGATTTTGCTGGCCCAGGTTCTTTATCTGTCCCTGGATTTCTTGTAAAGCTGGGGAAATCACATTATCCCATCAGCTCTGTGCAGCCCGGAGCCAGAACACCAAGGGCCAGCTGTGAATCACAGCCTTGAGAAATACTGAGCAGCTGAAGAGAGGAGCAGAGCTGGAACCCCAGATTTCATCTCTGAAGGGCAGAAAAAGGAGAAATGGTGCTGCCCTGGGTTCAGTTGTTCTCTTTTCTGGTCACAAACACCCTCTGTGGGCGGGGGCTGACAGGAAAGGAGTGAGGTGGAATCAGAAATGCTCCAAGGACCCTTCCCCTCAGTGCCTGGGTGCCCATGAGCTGCAGCAGTCACTGGCTGTCAATAAAAACACCTTTCTTTCACTGCCATCTCCTTCAATTCCCTCTGCACCTCACACTTCAAACTCCATTAGATTTTCAGATCTTTCCTCTATTTTGCCAAGGAGAAAAAAAAAAAAAACCAAAAACCAAAAAAAAAGAACAACAAGCAAACCCTAATGAAGGCCTTACACACGGGTTTTAGTGGCTATGGCAACGTGGAGCACAGAGAGTGAGCAAGGAAAAACATCTCAAACTTCAGTAAATACAAGGACTTTATTATGTTTGAGTGGCACAGATCTGCCTGAAATCAGTGTTGGCATCATGTGGGGTCACTGCTCTGGGCTCACAGAGCTGGGGATGCAGCTTTAAAGCGTTTAAATGTTCACCTCCTGCTCTTCTGTCCGTGCCATCCCTGCTCCAAGCCATCCCCACTCTCTTCTGAAATAAAGGGAAATCTAAGCCTGCTCCAGTAGGACACTTTTCTCATCAGCCATCAGCTCCTAGTGGGAAAAATGATTTCCAGATGGCATTGAGGGCTCTGTTCAGTCTTCACCTGAGCCACTCAGGGCAGTCTCAGGCCTGTGGGAAAGGTCTCTGAAGGTTTTCTTGCACAAAAATGTGATTTTCTCACCGATTTGAAGCCGTAGCTGGGGATACAGGGGAAGCATGAGTGGGATGGGGGAGTCTGTGCAGAGCCCCCAGGTGTGTCTGAGGGCTCTGTGGGTGACTGGGAGGGAGCAGGGCTGGGTGAGGATGTGCCAGAGGTGGGACAGGTCTGGCTGCTGGGGAGCAGCCCCAGGGCTCTCCTGGGAGCAGCTCCAGCACACAAAGCACTGCAGGGCCAGCTCCTGCTGTCCCTCTGAAGCTGGGAGGGAAGGGAAATGTTCACCTGATGCTTGGGGCAGCCTGGATGCACGGGAGAGGCTGAGCTGCCTCTCAGGGCTGCAGTAAATCTGATTAATTGGACGAGCTGAGCACACGAAGAAACGACGCCCCAGGTCCTGGGCTTGTTCAGGGCAGCTCTGCCTCCCTTGACATCTGCAGGAATTCATCCCAGGGATGGGGGAGGGATGGGGAGCAGAGGGAGCAGAGCCATTCCTCCCCTGCCTTGTCTCCTTCCCCAGAGCTACAGCCCAGCACTGTCCCAGAGACTGGGGAAGGAATGAGCCCAGCTGGTTTTTGCTGCAGGCTCTGATTTTCCACCCTGTTGTAGCTGGAAATTGTGGGGCCCTGTGGTGTGGGTGAGTGGCTGTGCTGCTGGAGGGGAAGGGGATCCATGGATTTCCATCAGGGCTGTGCTTTCCCTGGGCTGTGCCTGGGTCTGGGTGCCCTGGAGCTCTGCGAGGATTGGAGAATTTCCCCTGGCTGTGCCCACAGGAAATGTTTCCATCTGGAATCACGGGATGGGACTGAAAGAATGTCCTGAGCTGGAAAGGACCCACAGGGATCACCCAGGTCAGCTCCTGGCTCACCCAGACCCCCCAACAATCCCACCCTGAGCATCCCTGGCTGTCCAAAGGCTCCGGGAGCTCTGGCAGCCTCGGGGCTGGGACCATTCCCTGGGGAGCCTGGGCAGTGCCAGCACCAAATGGGGGAAGACCCTTTCCCAATATCCATCCCAACCCCCCTGACCCAGCTCCAGCCATCCCCTGGGTCCTGTCCCTGCCACAGAGCCCAGATCTGCTCCCAGCCCAGCCTGGCCATGTCCCTGGGGAGGTGTCACAGCCCAGCTCAGGCAGCACAGCCCAGGAGAGGCTCTGATCTGATCCTCGGGCTTTGCTTCTTGTCCCTGGCTCCAAATCACTGCACTCCTGATGCCATCGGTGCTGCCAGGGAGGGATGGGTGACACAGATCCCAGATTTTGGATGTTGGGCTGTCCCCTGCTCTCACAGGGGTGTGAGGTGCTGGGGCTGGCATTGCTGTGCCAGGGCAGGACGGGCTGTGCCAGGGCTCTGCAGGCCCCCAACAGCCCCTTCAGTGCCCCAGCCCCTGGAGCAGGGGGGGCTCCGAGGGCTGCAGTGCCCCACGCCCCTCCTGGAGGGAGCAGAGAATGCCCGGGTTTGTCTGGGTGCTCTGAGCACGTTGGGCTGAACTGGAAGAAGCTGAAATACTGGGCAGGAATGAAGTGGGACAGGAAAAAAAATCCTGATGTGAAGCTGGGCTGGGCTTTACTGAGTTTGGACTGGGCTTTGCTGGGCTGGGGCTGAGTTTGGACTGGGTTTTACTGAGTTTGGACCAGGCTTTGCTGGGCTGGGGCTGAGTTTGGACCAGGCTTTGCTGGGCTGGGGCTGTGTTTGGACAGGCTTTGCTGAGCTTTACTGAGTTCGGAGCAGGCTTTGCTGGGCTGGGGCTGTGTTTGGAGCAGGCTTTGCTGGGCTGGGGCTGAGTTTGGACTGGGTTTTGCTGGGCTGGGGCTGTGTTTGGACTGGGCTTTGCTGGGCTGGGTTTTACTGAGTTTGGAGCAGGCTTTGCTGGGCTGGGGCTGAGTTTGGAGCAGGTTTTGCTGTGCTGGGGCTGAGCTCTGCCCGTGCAGGGGATGAGAAGGGCCAGGGCAGCTGGCTGGAGCAGGGCAGAGCGCTGGAGCAGCGCCTGCAGAGCAGCCCGGTGGGGATTCAATCCGGGAAGTTTTAATGACACAACAACAACAACAACAAAAGAGGAAAGAGGGGAAAGGAAGAAAAGGCTCCTGCAGGGCTGGTTGCCACGGAGACCCCAAGGAAGTTTGAACCAGTCCTGCTCTTTTCACAGCCGCCTTTGAGCCAAGGAGGGAATTATGGCTGGCGATAAAAGGGGACATGTGGCCCTTTGCTCACAGGGACCGGCCTCTGCAGTTATGAGCCTTCAGCTCATTTTCTCTCTTGTCCCCTCCTGCAATTATAGACTCGGATCTCAGGAAAAAAAAAAAAAAAAAAAAA